>NCQV01043627.1:0-10465 GCA_002740545.1 Lophocereus schottii
TGTCTTCAATCATGAAGGTTGATATTCAGAAGTTTGATGGGGAGATTAGTTTCAATCTCTGGAAGGTGCAGATAAGAGCGGTTCTCATTTAGCATGGGTTGTGGAAGGTTCTCTCAGAACCTCCTACGAAATACAGTACGATGACAGAAAAACAATGGACGGAACAGAAGAAGAAGAAGCATGGTTCTTTGACGGACGACGAATGAGAAGAACTGGAGGAGAAGGCACTTTCGGCCATACAGTTGTGCTTGGCACCTCATGTTTTGCGAGAGGTGCTTGATAAGACAACTGCAGTGGGTCTTTGGGTTCGGCTGGAGGAACTCTACATAACGAATAGTCTCGCCAACAAGATCCGATTAAAGGAAATGTTTTACACTTTCAAGATGCCAGAAGGTACTCCTGTTTAAAAACATTTAAACCATTTTAATGCGATTATTGTTAATCTTGAAAGTTTAGATGTGAAAATTGAGGATGAGAATAAGGCTATATTGCTTGTTGTCTCTTTGCCCTCCTCTTATAAATACTTTAAGGAAATTTTGTTGTATAGCAACAACAACACCTTATCTTTTGAGGATGTTAAGTTTAACTTACTATCCAAAGAAAAGTTTGATCTTCAACTGTGTTCTGATGACAAAGCAGACAGTTTGTGTGTAAGAGGAAGATCCTCTGAAAAGGAAGGTACAAACAGGAGAAACTCCAAATCGAAGTTGAAAAGCCGTAAATTCGGCAATTCTGCAAATACCGTAGAAAACTAGGGCATCTGGTCGTGGAATGTTAAAAACTGAAGAACAAGAAAGAACGGGAAGAGAAGAGTAGTTAATCTGCTGACGCTGCAGTTGTTGACTCTGGGTCAGATGGTGATATCTTGCTAGTCACCATAACTAACAGTATAGGTGCTACTAAGTGGGTTATGGATTCCGACTGCACCTTTTATATGTGTCCTCATAGGGACTAGTTTTCAACATATGAACTGCTGGATTCAGGTGCCGTTCTCATGGGCAACAACGCCCAGTGCGATATCGCAGGCATTGGCACTGTTCAGATCAAGACCCACGACGGTGTACTGAGGACTGTTTCCAATGTTCATCACATTCTTGATCTGAAGCATAACCTTATCTCACTTGGTATCCTCGAATCCAACGGGTGCAAGTATTTCGCTGAAGGTGGAGTCCTAAAAAATCTCTAAGGGTGTGCTAGTTCCTATGAAAGGAGTAAGACGTAGAAGTCTCTACATACTCCAAGGTTCCACAGTGACTGGTTCTGCTGCAGTCACCACCCCATCATCCGAAGCATATTCTACTCAATTATGGCATGCTCGCTTGGTCCACAAGAGTGAGAAGGGAATGACAATTCTAAGCAAGCGAGGTCCACTTGGCAGCGAAGGTACAGGAAAACTTTATTTTTCCGATCATTGTGTTTTTGGAAAGCAAAAGAGAGTCAGTTTTTCAACCTCACCGTATTAAAGGTACCCTTGATTATATACGTTCTGACTTGCGGGGTCCGTCTAGAATTCCTTCTATTGGAGGAAAATGTTATATGCTGACCTTTGCAGATGATTTTTCTCGAAGAGTCTGGGTTTATTTTTTGAAGCAGAAAAACGAGGCTTTTCCTATGTTCAAGAAATTCAAAGCCCTCGTAGAGAATCAGACTGGGAAAAAGATAAAGAAACTCAGGACTGACAATGGTCTTAAGTTTTGTGAGTCTGATTTCAACAAGTTATGTGCCACTCAAGGTATCACCAGACATAAGACCCTAGTCAGAATGCCTCAGCAAAATGGATTCGCAGAACGATTAATCAGACTCTACTTGAAAGAGCTCACTGTATGCTCTCCAATGCCAACTTGGGGCATCGTCGTGATTTCTGGACAGAGGCTGTTTCAATGGCCTGTTATTCGATGAATAGTTCTCCACACTCCTCTATTGACTTCAAAATTCCAAAAGAATTCTTATCAGGTAATCCTGTTAACTATTCTATTCTATGAGCATGTGGATGCTCTACCTCTGTACATATTAACAATGGGAAGTTAGCTCCTTGAGCTGTCAAGTGCATGTTTCTAGGTTATGCATTTGAATCTAAGGGATACTAGTTGTGGTGTCTTGAATCCAAGATGGTCATTCAAAACCGGGATATAACCTTCAATGAAACTATTATATTTTCACCTGGGAAAGAGTCTGTTTTTACAGGTAATCAGGAAGATGTTAGTGAGAAGGTGGAGTTTGAGATTCCTGGAGATATCCCTCAAGGTGGAGACACATTACCTCATTCTAGTAGTGAGGTCCATTCTGAGGAAGTCAATCCCAACACTACAAGTCAAGAACTGCAGGCCATAGGTACTTACTCTCTTTCTCGTGATAGACCACGAAGAACCATCAAAAAGCCTGCATGTTACTCAGCTGATGATGAGAATGGGCTGATTGCATATGCACTGGCTGTTCCACAGGAGATACCTGAAGGTGTTGAACCTTCCTCGTATTCTGAAGCCATTTTTTGTCCCAAATCCTCAAATTGGCTTATGGCTATGCAAGAAGAAATGGAGAGTCTGTACAAGAATGAGACTTGAGAGCTATGTTATCTGTCCAAAGGTCGTCATGCTGTAACGGCCAAGTGGATCTACAAGCGAAAGGAGAGCACTGCCGGTGTTGAAGATGCAAGGCGGAAAGCACGGCTGGTTGTTTGAGGCTACAACCAGAAGAAAGGTATTGACTTTAATAAAGTCTTTTCTCCTGTAGTGCGTCATACCTCTATTAGAGTGCTGCTTGCTTTTGTTGCTCTATTTGACTTGGAGTTGGAGCAACTAGATGTTAAAACCGCGTTTCTTCACGGTGAGTTGGAGGAGGAGATTTATATGAGGCAACCTGAAGGATTTGTTGTTCCTGACAAGGAACACAGTGTGCGTCAACTGAAGAAGTCCTTGTATGGACTTAAGCAAGGCCCCAAACAGTGGTACAAACGATTTGATATATTCATAATGGGCCAAGGCTATACACGATGTCACTGTATATTTTCAACAATCTGGTGGTTCCTTCATTTATCTACTATTATATGCTGACGATATGCTCATTGCTTCCAAGGGTAAGTTTTTGATTGACAAGTTGAAATCTCAACTTAGTGATTAGTTCGAAATGAAGGATCTAGGCGCATCCAAGAAGATACTCGACATGGAGATTCACAGGGATCGAAAGGCAGGCAAACTATACCTATCTCGAAGAAAGTACCTTGAGAAAGTCCTTGATAGGTTCAATATGGATAACTGTAAATCAGTATCCAATCCTTTAGCTAAACATTTCAAGCTTTCAACCAAGTCTAGTCCTAAGTTTGAAGAGGAGATGGAGAGAATGTGTCACATTCCTTATTCTAGTACAGCTGAAAGTCTCATGTATGCTATGGTCTGCACTAGACCTGACTTAGCCCATGTAGTTAGCGTGGTGAGCCGCTATATGTACAATCCTGGTAAGGGTCATTAGGAGGCTATACAATGGATCCTATGCTATGTGAAGGGTTCTCTTGACATTTGTTTGGTGTTTGACAAATCCAAGGCTGCAACCTATGATGTTACAGGTTTCGTTGATTCTGATTACGATGGAGATCTTCATCGTAGGCGCTCTATTTCTGGATATATTTTCACCCTGTGTGCGGGTGCAATCTCGTAGAAGGCATCACTACAGTCTATTGCAGCTTTATCCACTACTGTGGCTGAATATATCGCTGCAACTGCGAAGAAGCTACATGGTTGAGAGGACTTATTACTGAGCTTGGAGTTTCACAAGGTGTCACTACTGTATTTTCGGATAGCCAGAGTGCTATTCATCTCATCAAAAATAATGCCTACCATTCGAAGACCAAGCATATCAGTATCAAGTACCACTTTATCAGAGATACTATTGCTGTAGGAGACATTACGGTGAAGAAAGTTCATACCTCAGAGAATCCTACAGATATGCTCACCAAGTCTCTTCCTATTGCTNNNNTCCAGCATTGCCTGGAATTAGTTGGCATTTAGTACCTTTGATTACCCTTCGGGGTCCTTTGACGATGTTCTCTATGGGTGTTCGTGATTTTGGTCCAAGGCGGAGATTTTTGGGTTTAATGGCCCAAACTCAGATCCGCATTTCCACCACGGGCTTCAAGGAGTTTGGGTTACGAATTGTGGCGGCTCCGGTTTTGTCATCTTGGCGGCTAGGGTTGTTTCTAGGATCTTTTTGCATTCTTATACCTCTAAACCCTATATAAAGGACCTAACCTAGGCTCTAATAATCATCCTAATAACACACAAACATAAGCGTCCATAAGAGCTTAAGTTCTGCTATTCCTATTTTTGTGAGAGAGTGTTCTGAGTGATTTGTAATCGCTTTCTGATCTCTTCCTAGAGCATATCGCTCTGAGATCAGTTTTGTACTCTCCCATCTAATAGTGGATTCTTCGCTCATCGCCGTCCGTGATTTTCTCCCCTTTTGAGTTTCCACGTAAATCTTGGTGTTCATTATTGTTCTTGTTATTGTTATTTTACTTTTGATTATCATTGTTCATCCTAACGCTTCCAAAATTAGTTTTCTCTGATTTCCTAACATAAACAATATCAATATTAAGATAATCTAAATATAACATGATGAATATATCAATTGACCACTCCCTTTTTGTCTTTTATCAAAACATATTGATAAAGACATATTAAGCTTAAGGGAAGCTAACAGAGTTTGTGTTGATTCTATAAGTTTTTGGCTTCCTTCAAACTCCAAAGGAATTTAATATGTAGTCTAGTCTTTGCAATCCTAGTTACGGTTGATGTGAAGATGGGTTAATTTTTTGGTTAAAAAAGCAAGAAAGATGGGTTAATTTAGATTGAGTTTTAGTTGGGCTAATCTCAGTTTGTGTGAGTACAACCAGTGTGGTTATGATTGGCTAAACTTCGACTTGTTGTAGCACTTGTCCAATAAAATACACTCAATATGACGATGGCAAAGCTAATCAAACTCCATGGATTCGGCTATATAAGTAGCACCATGTTGGGATTCTTTCTTTAATCAGAGAGAAATGTCAACAATAAAGAGGAGAGAGAAACAAGACCAAGGTAAAGGAAGTTCAAGAAGAATTGATAATAAACGGAATGTTTCAAAATTTATTTTTAGGGGAAGTTTAAGTCTACTAGTGTATCTTTATGGGCGAACTTGTCCTTGGTAAAAAGCTTCCTTGAAGTCCTATGAATAGAGACATTATTTGCCTTTGTAAACAACAATAAAAAATACAACCAAGAAGAAACAATTGAGAGGAAACCACCAAGAATTGGTGAGGGTGTTCCACTAAAATTAGGTAAGACTCATCTTTTATATATGATCCGAGTGGGTGAGACACTGGTTGTATAACCTTTAAATTATCTAGAAGAGATACAATTGTAATCCTACAATAAAATAGTGGAAATATTTTTGAACCGATAGTTCTGTAGTTTTTACTTTCATTTTGAAGGGTTTCCATGCAAAAATTTAGGTGTCCTTATCTGTAATTTTTTTTATTTTTTACATGCGTAGTTTAATTATACAAAGAGAGAAAAGAGTTCACTTCCACATTGGTAATCCATCTTTTCTCAACAATGGTATTATAACACAGGTTGATCAACATATTCTTGTGTAAATTAAGATGAAGGGTGTTGTCAGTAACGATGGTGACATGGTCAAGCTTACAGCAGATCATTATTCCTATTGGAAGGCCATGCTGGAGGACCATCTAATTTTTAAAGATCTTGCTGAGCCTATTTTGAATAAAAATATGCTAGAAGGTAAAAATGAAAACGATTGGAAGTTGTTAAATTGTAAAGCAACTACAACAATTTGAAAGTACATAGACAGAAGTTTGTTTCAGCATATGCTAAATTTTGACAATGTGTACAAACTTTAGACAAAACTTGTGTCCTTGATCCCAAATAAGATGCCGTAACAAAGCTCTGCTCGCAAAGTGCAGTTGGTGAAGCTCCAGTATAGTAATAGATAAAATATGATTGAGCACATGAACAATTTTAAGGGGCTTATAAATCAATTGGTAAAGATCAAGATGAAACTCGATGATGAGTTACAGACACTAGTGCTTCTCGATCATTTCATTGCCTGAGGGTTTAGACACGCTGGCAGCTACATCGAGTAACTCCGATCTAATGAAAAAAAATTCACTATGGATACTGTGATAGATAGTCTCTTAAATAAAGAAATAGGGAGAAAAGAAAGAGGCATTTCAATGCAGTATGAAACCAATTTCTTTGATGACCACGCTAGAAGTGAGAATCGTGGGAGAAATAGATGGTGTAATAAGTCCAAAGGGATATCTAAATCTCATCCTAAACTAGTTTCTTATTACTGTGGCAAGCCATGTCATAAGATATCTGATTATCGATATTACAAGAGAGAGAGTTTGGAAAAGTTTAGCTTGATTAGATTGAACACAAGAAATTAAGAATGCAAAAGCACAATATTGTTGTTGCCGCAAAAGAGGAGAATGAGGTGCTCCTTATTGGAGAACAAAATTATCTGAATGTAGCACATGATGATTGTTTGTGGATTGTTGGCTCAGGTGCCACCTCCTATGGTGCTCCACATGAACACTTTTTCCCATCTTACCAAGGTGGTGATTTTGGTAATGTCAAGATAGGAAATCAAGTTTTGAGCAAAATCATTAGTGTTAGGGATGGGCTTGGGGCGGATATGGGGCAGGTGGAGTTATACCCGTAACCATATCCATTTTCAAAAGTCATCCCCATCTCATACCCATACTCATTGGGTTCTCAAAAGCTATCCCCATACCCATACCCATACCCATCAGGTAGTTTGGGTATTTCAAATTTTATTTGGGTATATACATATATTACAATATAATTCCATTGGGTACGATAACTTCTTTTGCCTAAAGAAATTCATAAAACTAAATTCAACCAGACCAAGTGTTGCAAAGAAATACAAATATACAATAGGCATCAGATTCAATAGTTCATACTAAGCTCATAAATAAAAAACTGCATTCTAGAAATGATTGAAAGAGAGAGTGAGGGACACAACAATGAGCTAGAATTTTAGATTTGTGAATCATGAGTCATGTGACTTTATGTATCAACATAGTAAATGAGCGACACAAGTGGATGCATTGCATAGTTGGGGATGGGTTGCGGTATGGAGTTTTTTTAAAAATAAATTACATATGTTTAAAGCTCAAAACTCTACTCAATAATTTATTTACCACCTATAAAAATTTAGCTGTAGGGCGGGTATGGTTATAGGACGAGTGATGCCTATACCCATACCCGTAGCCGTACCCATACACATACCTGTTTTCAGTGTACCTGCCCTATAACCATTTGTTTCCAATTTTTCATACCCATACCCGTTATAAATGGGGCAGGTTTGGGTGCAACTCGCATTTCTAGTTGGTATTGGTGGCCTCACCTTGATAACCAACACAAGATGCAAGATCACGTTAAAAGATGTGAGGCGTGTTCCAGACATACACCTCAATCTTATATTTGTGGGAAAACTTGATAACATTGGTTTGGTTAATCACTTTGATGGTGCAATTTGGAAACACACTAAAGGAAGTCTAATTATTGCTAGAGGAAAAATGGAAGAGTCCTTGTACTTTATGCAAGGAAAGTTGTATAGGGGAGAGCTTAATGTTGCCTATGACAACGCAAATTTGAAGTTATGGCACAGAAGAGTCAAACACATGAGTGAAAAAGAATTGCAAATACAGGCTAGAAAAGAGCTACTTCCCTACATAAAAAGCAAATTTCTTATCTCTTGTAAAGATTGTTGGCTAACCATTAACATAGGGAGGCATTTCATAAAAATGGCCGACCCTACTAGAAGAATGCACATTCTTGATTTGGTTCATAGTGATGTATGTTCTATGGCTAAAAAGTTGCTTGGTAGAGCATTATACTTTATTACTTTTATTGATAACCACTTAAGAAAAGTTTGGGTCTCTTTATTAAAAATAAAGGGCCAAGTACTTGAAGCTTTCAAGAAGTTTTACGGTAATGTGGAAAATAAAACTGGACAAAAATTAAAGAGCATTCAAGTGAACAATGGTGGAGAATACTATGGCCCCTTTGAATCATATTGTAAGTGGCATGGGATCAGGCTTGAGAAAATGCTACCGAAAACACCTCAGCTAAATGGTTTATCCAAGAGAATGAATCAGACTATTGAAGAAAGAGTCTGATGCATGCTGTCTCACACTAAACTCCCTAAATCCTTCTAGTGAGAGGCCATGAAGGCTGTCATTGGCATAATCAACTTTTCATTATTAGTTCCTTTTGGTGGTGCTATCCTATAGAAAATTTGGTCCAGAAAGAAATTATCACATAACCACCTCAAAATGTTTGGTTGCCAAGTATTCGACCATACTCCTAAGGACGACTGAGCCAAACTTGATTCGAAAACAAAAAAGGGTCTTTATCTCAAATCACCAAGACATGAATTCGGTTGCCGACTTTGGGATCCTATAAGTAGAAGGATTCTAAGAAGTCAAGATGTTTTATTCTTTGAGGGCCAAAACATAGAAGGTTTGAAAAAGAAAAATCTTAAACACAGTTGTTGGAAATTCTAATTTTGGTCCTTCCCCTTATGGTTTGTGATAATGCAGGAGAGGATAATTAAAATAATAATCAAACAATCAAATCGATGATCTTGCCTCTTCCTCTAATGATGATTGAGAGCAAGATCAACATGAGTAGATCAAATCTAATGCTAATTCCGCTAAGGAAAGATCTCAAGAAGAGGTTTAGCTAAGCGATCTATCGAAGAAATATGGCCATCTGCCAAATGTAACCCAGATAAATATGTAACTCTTACAGATGAGGGAGAATCTCAGAGTTATGAAGAAATAATGGGTGATGGCCATAAGGTAGAATGGGTGAAAGCCATGCAAGAAGAAATGAAATCCATGCATAAGAATCATACACATGATTTACTGGATTTGCCCAAGGGAAGAAAGGCCTTGAGAAATAAATGTGTGTATATATAGACTCAAGTATGAAGAGAATGACCAAAGATCTACAAATAAAGCTTGTCCTATAGTGAAAAGGTTTAATCAAAAGAAAAGGATAGATTTTTTTTTGAAGAGATATTCTTCCATGTTGTGAAGTTGTCTTCAATTCGAGTTGTACTTGATCTAGCCACCAGTCTAGACTTGGAATAGAATAACCAGACATCAAGACATCATTTTTACATAGTAACAGCTAGAGGAGGAAATATATATGGAGCAACTTGAAGGGCTTGAAGTTATAACCAAAGAAAATTTGGAGTGTTGACTTTAGAAAAGCCTCTATGGTCTTAAACAAGTGCCTAGCCAATGATATAAGAAATTTGATTTTTATATGGCTAAGTATGATTTGAAGAAGACACTCCCTAGTCATATGTCTTTGTGAAGAAATATGATGGTGGTGACTTCATTATATTATCACATCGATGATATGGTAATTGTTGGGCATGATCTAAAGAAAATTTCTGCTTTAAATAAGGCACTCAATAAATCATTTTCCATGAAGGATTTGGGATCAGTAAAAAAATGATCCTTGGGATTAAAATAACACGATATAGATCAAAGAAGTTATCCAAGAGAGTTATTTTGGAAAATTGTAGGAAAGATTCAACATGCACAAGGCTAAACCTGTTTGTGGACATTTCAAGCTAAGTATGAGGCAGAATCTAACAAGTGAGAAAGAAAAGCTAGAAATAAAGACTGTTCCTTATTAATTTGCTATTGGCATTGTAATGCATGTTATGATATGTAGTAGACTCGATAATGCTTGCACTGTAAGTGTTATAACTCGATTTTTAACTAATCCAGGAAAAGAACACTGGACAGTAGTGAAATATGCACAGTATCCGAGATGGATATTAAAATATATCAGGGGCATAATCAAGAAATGTTTGTGCTTTGATAAAGAAAAACCCATGTTAGTAGGTTACATATATGCTATCCTAGTTGGTGATATTGATTTTCAGAAATCAACTTCTGGGTGTTTAACTACTTTTGTTGCTGAAGCAGTGTCCTGACAAGCTAAGCTCCAAAATGCATTGCTCGTCAACCACTAATGCTGAATATATTGAACCTATGGAAGCATGTAAGGAGATTATATGGATAAGAAATTTCCTACTCAAACTAGGCAATAAACAAGACAAATATATGTTGTGCTGTGATAGTCAAAGTGCTAAGTATTTAGCCAAGAACTCTACTTTCCACTTCCGTTCGAAACATATTGATGTTCGCTATCACTAGACATGGGAAGTGTTAGAAGATAAGCTCCTGCAGCTTGAGAAAGTCCATGTTGATGAAAATTAATCGGATATAATGACTAAGATGCTATCGGCCTAGAAATTTGAAAACTCTTACATGGGTGCTGGTCTAGTGTTCCCTCAATGAAGGCAGGCAGGGAGAGAATTGTTGGGATTCCTTCCTGAATTGGTGGGAATCATCAATAATAAA
>NCQV01043627.1:10501-24557 GCA_002740545.1 Lophocereus schottii
AGAGAGAGAGAGAGGATTAAGGAAAATAAAGAAGAATTGATAATAGAAGAAATGTTTCAAAAAATGTATTTTTAGAGGAAGTTTAAGAATAATAGTGTATATTTAGGAGTGAACTTTTCCTTGGTAAAAAGACTTCCCTAAACTCCTTTAAATAGAGGCATTATATGTCTTTGCAAACAATAACAAAAAATACAACCAAGTGACAGAAATACTTGAGAGGAAAACATCAACAATGGGTAAGGTTGCTCCACCAAAAGGAGGCAAGAGTCATCTTTTGTATACCATCTGAGTGGGTGAGACATTTAGTGATGTACTGTAAATCACTTAGAGGAGATACATTTGTAATCCTACTATAAACTAGTATAAGTATAATTGAACTTATAGTTTCGTAGTTTGTATCTTCATTTTGGAGGATTTTTCACTTATCAAATTCAGGTGTCTCCATCTACAATATTTCTTTATTTTTTTAACTACCTATTTTAATTGCAGAAAGAGGGAAAAAAATTCGCTTCCGCATTAGCAATCTGCCTTTTCTTAGCACACCGTAATCAATTATAGACTCTGTGGGGAATGAATTTTTTTATGTTGTGCATATTTTCTGTATAGCTCCTTTTCTATTTCCTGTATTCCGTTCTGTTATTTATTCTTGCTGAGCTAGCCAATTTCTTGGAGAGTGACGAGGAGGGGAATACCTTTTTGTATATATATCATTGAACCTGTGTACCCAAGGCATATTACACAGAAATAAAATCATGCTCACAAGCATTATATATATTTTGTCTGTCTAGAGATGGTGTCAAAGCATTAGAATTAGGATCCTAATTCTTATGTGGTGTTTGGTTGAAAGTAATGTTATTACTACGTAATCGAATAAACCATGTAATATAATTGTCAGTGTAATAAGATCGGATAATAATTATATTACAATGTTTAGTCACCAACAATACTTTATTTTACACATGTCGTGAAGTACTTACAATTCAATTCACTTTTATTTTGCCTACTTTAATTATTTGTAACTTTATTGATAGTTATCATCTAATATCTTATCATTATAATTATGATGCTTCACATGAGACTTACTTCACTCTATTTTATCTAAATTACAATAAATAATATTGTTCAAATTTAGCAAGTAGAGAAAAAATATAATGATGGTGATGATGAGACAGACAGGAAGAAGATATGATATCTAGAATATACAAAAATACAGTTACAATAATATTATCATAGTTTGAGTTAAACTTTATCTAATATGGAGATGAGAGAGGGGGTAATGGGGGATTGAAACCTTTAAAAATCCATGTTATAGTACTAAGAGATGGAAAACAGAGGAGAGACAATGGAGAAAAGAGAGAGATACTCCCCAAATATAATATCTTATGGTTGGGTAGACTTTAATTTAAAGATATGCAATCACAATATTTTAGAAAAAGTCAAGTAATTGTAATTGTATAGATTCAGGTAAAGATAATTACAATGCAATCTTGATTATATCGGTCAATGGTAACCAAACATGGTAATAGAATAATCATTGCTATTTTGATTGTATTACCATTTTGATTACACATAACCAAACGAGCCATTAAGGTTTCTTTGCTTCTTTCCTAATCAATAAATTTGTTTAGCTCCATCAATTGATCCATCTTTTCAACAAATTCATACACAATTATTCTGTTTCGACAATGATTGATTGCTTTGCACCATCAGTCAATCAAGTTTACAACATCATATTCAGGAATTCATTTTTTCTAATCGATCAATTTCTAGGGCATATCATTGTTTTTCTCTTAACCATGGTCATTTCAAACTTTAAATATCGAGAACCACTATTTTGTATGCTTCAGACAATCGTAGTCCGAAGCTAACTTCTAGTTCTTTCAAGAAAGAACACTTCAGCAGTGGGAAGAAGGCTGTCATGGTTGTGCTATTTATGAAGAATAAAATTAGCTTGATTAATGGTTAAATTCATCTATCTCAAGACACTAAGATAGTGCAATGAGATTTTAATATCTAGCTTGTAATTCTCTTTATATAAATGTTAGGGAAAGTGCCCTGTTCTACGAAATTGTAAATGATTTATGGAAAGCGTTTTGTGAATGTTCTGACCACATCAACGGAGCCAAGATGTACTAGGTCCGGAAAGATGCGATTTCCATTATTCAAGGTAAGCTTAGTATAGCTAGTTATTATACCAAGACTAAGAAAGTCTAGCATGAGTTGGAGTGCCCGACAATTTATCCAACTTGTGAATGTGCCAAATGCAAATATGATCTACCTAAGAACCCGATAAGTATAATCAAGATTAGAAACTGATGTAGTTTCTTATGGAACTTAAACATTTTATGAAGCTGTTAGAGATAATACTTTGACAATGGTGCCATTGCTTTCTCTTGCTCAAGTCCATTCTCTATTCATCTAAGAGGATAATCAATCAGAATAGTCTAGTAATTCTCCTCCATTCATTAATAAGGCATCAACTTTTAATTATTTTCTAGTTCTTCATCATATAATGCCTTCAATCTCAAGCCAACTAATAAGAGAAATAGATTTGATTAGCAGAGGAAAAACCTATTTTGTGATTACTACAAAAGGCATGACCATACATGTAGATGTTATTCTAATGCCGATGTTGGAAATGACTATCCCAACCGTAGTGTACAAAGAAATAGAAGGTTTGCAGAAAATGTTAGTGTTGAAAATAGAGGTTTTGGGCATCATACACACAATAACATAACCAATGAACAATGATCTCAAAAGCTTGAGGGTGTTCTTAAGCCTCTTACATAGGATCAAGGTCAATAATAAGTTTAGTTCATCAACAATTTGCAAATTATAAAATCTAGTTGGAAATCATATAAACCATGTCAAGATTCTTATTCTCATTGTGTAGGTAATCACCTAATAACCAGACTTGTTTTGTCGGATATTATTTGTTGCACCATCAATTCCATTAGCACACAGGTTTTAGACACAAGGGTGAGTTATCATATGGCATGCAATCTAGGCATCTAAAAACATCTATATACTCAGAATGAACCCATGACTCTCATCTTTCCAATATGTTAAAAGGTCATAATCATAAAAGTAGGGTTTGTAGATCTTGGACGTGACATTGTTTTAGATGGCATTCTATATGTCCTAGAGTTCAATTGAACCTCCTTTCTATCAACAAATTATGCAGACACTGGTGTTGTTCTATGTATTACCTACTGTAGACTCCTCCGAAGAGGAGGCCATTGGAGCTAGATGCTGTTCTTTATGTCCTAAATGGTGTTCTATATGTCCTAGAGTTCAAGTGAAGCGTCTCTTGGTCTATATTACCTAGATGCTAAGGCTACAAAGTTCTGTATATAGTGTAGCTCAGTCTAAGACTGCATCAAATAAGTTATCTGACACTAGATGTTTGTCATGCATTCTGAGATTTATTTCTAAACTTAGATTCCATTGCTTATGCTTATCAATCTGGTTCCATAAATGATGTTGTGGTATGGCATCAAAGTTCAGGATATCTTACTTATAACAAGTTGAAGTTTCATTCTTTATCTCTCAATGATAAACTATGTAGAAATTTAATGTGTATGTATGCCCTAAAGCTAAATAACATATGATTGTTCTTCCTAATAGTTCTATGAATATTCATCATCCTTTTGAGCTTAGACACATAGGGTCCTGATCATACCCCTACTTGAATTGGTTAAAGATTTGTTGACTGTAGTTGATGACCTTGTAAGAAGTACTTGGACTCACTTGATGCACCATAAAAATGGGGCTATTAACCTAATTAAGGCTTTCGTTCAAATGGCTACAACTTCTAGTATAGTTAAGTTTATAAGGTCTAACAGTGCCTTAGAGTTAACATTGAATACAGAAGCTATAGTTTTCTTTGCTAAGCAATATATTCAACATCATATGAGTTTTGTTTCGACACCTTAACAAGATGGTGCAGTGCAAAGGAAGCATCGGTAGCCTTTGAAAACTTATAGAGTGTTATTGTTTTGATCTGGCTTGTTGATAAAATATATAAGAGATTGTTTATTGTCAGCCACCTAACTTATTAATCAATTTCCTCCTGTTTTACTCAACCACAAATCTCCTTTTGAATTGTTGTATAGAACTCATCCATATATTAGTCATCTCAGATCCTTTGGCTACCTTTGCTACATGACAGTCCCTAAACCACATCAAGCTAAATTGAAACCCAAGGCCCTTCCTTGTGTTTTCTTTGGTTACCTTTTGGTAAAACAACTTATAAACTCCTCTCTCTTATTAACAAGGTTTATATTTCTAGAATTGTTGTGTTTCATGAAGATATTTTTCCTTTTAAACACCAACATCACCTATTACTTCTCTAGCCCCTGTGAGGCATCTAGATATCTCTTTTGATTTACCATTTGCTGCTCTACTAGAGTCTATTTAAAATTCACCTACTTTATCCTTCACTTCTTTGGCACGTCAACTTCTACTCCACCACCACTTAGGACCACAAGAATTTCTCAGCTTCCATCTTAATTGAGGGACTATGCTTGTGAGCATCCACCTCATGTCTCTATCTATAATGTTTGTTATGCTATACCATGTAACATAGCTTTAATAAATGGTGCTATTATTTCTATTCCCATTTCTTATTTTCAAGAGGTTATCCAAGAGCTATCTACTTATGAGGAGGTTGTGGCTTATCCTAGGTAGCAAGCAACTATGGACCAGGAGTGTAATGCTTCTCTTGGTGATAGCACTAGGAATTTGCTTGTCTTCCTGCTAACCAAAGGGCTATTCCATGTAAGTGGGTTTATTACGACAAATGAAGTTCTAATGGCATAAATGAAAGGCTGAAAGCAAGATTAATTATGTAGGGTTTTTCATAAAAGGCAGGAGTGGATTCCATGAGACCTTTTCCGAAGTGGTCCAAATGGCCACCGTTAGGATTTATTAGGAGTAGTGGCTAAAAAGGCATGGTCTTCTTGTCAATTGGATGCTAATTGTGCCTTTTGGCATAGAGAATTATATGAAGATGTGTTTATGAAACCTGCCGCTGGTTGACAACTAATTTTTCATAATGTTATTTGTAAACTAAGAACACGTTTGCATGGTTTAAAACAAGCTAATAGGCAATTGTCTGAGAAGCTATGGATAGCACTTGAGTGCACTAGTTAGTTGCATTCTTAGAATGATTAAAGTTGTTTCGAAGAAACATAGGTGAGTAGAAGAGGGAAGATCGAACTTGTAATCAGTTAACATGTTAGCTCACTTGTGGCCCTCATACATCCTTTTTCGGCACCGTATACAAAGGTCAACCCTAGATTTGACCTGAGGAAGGCCTCTCGAGTCAATATAAGAAGAATGAAAGGAAACAAGAAGAAGCAAAAATAGAGAGATTTTACAAATTTTGGGAGTATATCTTAGATATTGTATCATAAATAATGTTTAATAGTGCCATAACGATGATAAGTGGGGGTATTTATAGCTTAGGGGTTAGTGCCCAAGGGTAGAATAGGCATTCCCTAGTCTCAGGTTAAAACAACCATTATGAAACTTAGCCTAGGAGGAGGGCTAGAGGATCCTTTGCCTAGGCATCTTTGTGCTATCAATTTGAGCTCACCTCCTCATCTCGATTATGAAACTTAGTTGACTTGAAGGAATGTTCAACCTGAAATTTATACATTTTTATACCATTTATTATCTACAATTTGCTCAAAATTAATTATTAACTTGGGATATTCATGTGAGTTTTGTTTATCTATAGGAACTATGAACAATTTTACAAAATATGAATAAAAGTGCAAAATTAATTGGAGTCATTGTAGACCTAACTCACGATCCAAAATTACACCTACCTAGACCCATCTCTGCCTCCACCTCTGGCTCTCTTACCTTCATGTGTGCTTCCCAAGCCCGCCTGTCCAATCTTTATTTTTCTCTTTCTTATTCTTACTGGTAGACCATGCTTAATCCATCCTTTTCTATTTTTTCGCTCTCCTTGTTTTTTCCCCTTTCCCAGTAAGCACGTGACACACTCCTTATTTTGATCTTTCTCGTTGCCTACTAGTAAACGACAAAGCATAACCCTCCTTTTTACTTCTTCGTTATTCCTAGCCCTGACACACTAAAAGACCTCTTCATCCATCTTCTTTTTCTCTCTCCTTCACCATAAAGCTCTATTAATCCCAGCTATTTCATCACTATAATCATCAACCATCACTTCAATTAGGTAGTGAAGGCGAGATCGGCTGTTAAAAGATGTGGACAAGAGCTTTAATTTGTGGTTAATTGAAGTAATGATGAACTGGTACTCAAGATTCTATATCTTAGGCAGTAGCAAGGTTAAAAAGCAAGTGGGAGAAAAGTAGGGTAGCGATATTAATTTTAGTTTTAGTTTCTTCTTTGTTCTTTTTCTCCAAATCTATTTTTAGGACTCTTAGTTTATTACAATATGATTTTTAGTTGTTATGTTTTAGTGAAAATTTCAATATTCAAAGTCGAATTTGCAAGCGATTAGTTTCAATTTGATGTTGGTTTCAATTTGTTGATTTTGAGCTTTGGTTATATTTTCCTCGATTCCAAGTTATTTATGTGGTATAAGTTTGGAAATGTTTCCTTTGGCTTTTGGATTATGTTGTTGCGTATTATGTGGGGCTTTGGCTTTCTCTACTGATATGGAACTTCAAAATTTAAGAACCAACCTTTAATAATGGAGGTTTCGAATTGGATTGATGAGCCGTTGTAATTTAAATATACACTTAATTTTCAAGAATGTTGAATTTAGGTCTGTTTTGTTTTGGTAGGAAGAACTTTGCCTTCTGAGGTTTAGTTTATAATTTAGTCCTATAGTTTCTAATGATAAGTTCCCAATTTTGGCTTTCTGAATTGTGCGCAAGTTTACAATTTAAGTGTTTATTACATGTTGATTTGAGTTTATTTATAAAGTTCCACTATAAACAATTATCATTAGTTGAATTTGGTTTTTTTGGGTGATGGATTGAGTTTTGATGCTGATCGAGTCTCATAAGTGGCCTAGTTTTATATCCTACCTCTGTGGATCGACACCCTCAAATATTACGGCAATAAACCATATGCTTGCAAAAACTCATAACTAATGTTACCCAGATTTGGCAACATCAAGCATGTTGAATACAAGAGAACTAGTAGCGAACAGGACAGCATAATTTCGCAACAAAACGAAAGCAAGCCTAGATTGTTAAACCAAATCAGGGTAAGAGTAAAGGAATCAAAATTGCACCAATAGAGAACCTAAATTAGAAATTCAAGCCAAATCTCACAAATTATACTAATTTGAGAAATCAAAAACAATATTTGAAACTAGAACGAAAACCATAATAAATCGTAAACTAAAAAAACTCTACTGTATGCTTCATTCCTTATAATTGATCTTGAAGCTTCAACTTAGTCCAAAAAATGTAGTCCTTGAACCCTTGATTTTTTTCGGTTAATCTTCAATTATGAACTCATAACCATTCTTGTTACTCATTGCCTTTAATAAATAGATCGTGAAGGTGAATTGATGACGATGATTAATAGAGTAAAGACTCGAACTAAAGGATGAGAGAGAAAGATGAAGATGGACGATGGGGCGTGGGTCGAAGCAAAATCAAAACAAGCAGCAAGGGAGGGGGGAGAAAGTCACTTGGCCTGAAAACAAAGAAAACTAGGAGGGACAGCATTGGCGCGCCTCTTTTGGATCGATGTGCTGTGTCTGTGTGGAGGAAGAGTTAACTACTTGGTCTAGTTCTCTTGTTCCTTTGTTTCGATTTGATCGAATAAATTTTTCTTGCTCCACTTCTGGCAAGTAATTTATTCATTTATCTCAACTTTTCACAATTTCTGCAAAACAAACAAAAATATATGAAAATCCTAATTTAAATTATTTATTTTGATCAAATATTAGATAAAGAAGGGTATAAAATGCATCATTTTTCAATTGAACAAATATCTCACACCCAAATTTTGCTTGTCCTCAAGTAAAACGAAACTAAATACCTAGAAAAAAAAATAGAATCCTAATTTACTTTTATAGGAATCACGGTTGCACTTAGCGTGTGCAACAAGCTCTTTAAACCCCTAAGTCACCTATAGTGGATGGGTAAGGCCTTATAAGGGTTTGCAAAGATGTACCCTCAAAATCTGTAAAGAAAAGGAACACAAACTACACCAAAAATCTTTTTGGTTTTCAGAAACTCATATATACAACATATAGGAAAAATATGTACACATTTCAATTAATGACATCATTCAAGTAACCTAGGCATTAGAGTACATGTGAACACAATGCACGCATCAAGAAACTCTTAGTTCCCGTTGATGACATCTGTACACAATCTTTCATCCCACTTAAGAAATATAAACAAGCCAAGCCGATAGAACCTCACTTTAAAGAACATGTGGAATATTCCCACTCATGTGTTTAACATATGACAAGGTTCACTTAGCTCTCTTCTAATCATACAAACCACGATAGTCTTGTTAAAATTATCATTTCTCCACCACTCAAATGTCAAATGCAATATGATAATGAAGAGGTCTTTATAGATTTGTAATAGGGCTAAGGGTTAAGGGTAATTAAGGGAAAATTAATTTGGAAAATGTGGAGATAAAGTCACTTAACTCGTGAGCAACTAAACACTTCCACCAACTATACTATATACACACTCTCCCAACACTTATGAGAAGATAAAACACACCACAAGAATGGACTGTTGAGAAATGAGTTGAAATAATGAAAATCAAGTATAAATAATAACTATGCTAAACTCTCTTATTGACAACATTTATGATATTTTTGTGAGTTATTAAAATTTTTTCCTTTCTTTGCTTTGAAACTTTTTCTCTCTTTTTTTTCTTTTGAAAGAAAAATGGATGAATGGCATGTAATAACGCAACAAAGAATCCAGATGATCGTAATGAAAAGCAACCCACAGAATCAAAAAGGGAAACTCTCATAAACCACTCGATAGCTTCGCCTCACCACATCAAAGGACCTAAAAATGACCACCATCTACGTCATCACCCAAAAGCTATCCCATCAAATGTTGGAGTAACTCCATCAAATATTGAAGTGTTACTCTACTAGACTTGGCTTAGATACTAAGAAAATTATTTTGATCAACGTCTAATATGAAGGTTCACAACAAATGAAAAAAGTCCAAAAAAACTCAAAAGGGTAAGCAAAGGGTAAAACACTAAATTTAGGGTGGCAATTTGGTTAATTTGGCTCAAAAATAAAGAATGCATTTATCATATTACCATGATGTACATGCTAAATGTGATTTTGATGATAATCAAAATAGGCGCTGCAAATCTAATCATAGAATAGATACACGTGGAAGAAAATATGAGACTAGAATGATAAATTAGTCTTAAAGGCTCAAAATCTTACATATTCGTCTACCAAAGTCTAGCTAGCTTACATTAAAAAGTTGGGGGTCATGACATGGCATAGAATATCACAGTTTGGACTAAGTTCTATCATGCGCACTATACTTACATACAACCTAATAGCAAAGTTACAAGAAAACATATTCAATCAGAATAGCACATATTTCCCAAAACAATAAATCTTTTTAGGTTTTCTTTTTGTTTTAAAACATAGGTTCATCATATTAAACTAGCAAATGTTTCCCGACTCAATTTTTGAGTTCAACCAGCTTGATAGTGCTCATCCTCTCGAGTTAGCTTCATCATCAATCAGAGTTAAGGAGAAAGGCTTTCCTAACTTGGCTTCCATAGAAAATCCAAGTTGGCGGCTCTCGTAACTAAAATTTTCAAAGCAAATCCAAGTTGGGGAGGAGGCTCTCCCAACTTGATTTTTCGGTGCTAATATGAGTTGGAGAAGATGCCTCTCCCAAATTAGCCTTCATCACCAATCTGAGTTGGGAATGAGGCTGTCCTAACTCAGTTTTTTGCTACTAATATGAATAGGGCAGGATACCACTCCTAACTCGACCTTGGTCACCAATTCGAGTTATGGAAGACACTCTCTTAACTTAATATTCCGATGCTAATTTGAATTGGGGAGGACTCAACTCCCAACTTGGCCTTCTTTATCAATCCGAGTTGGTGAGGATGCTTTCCTAATGTGGCCTTCATTGTTGATCCAATTTGGGGAGGAGGCTCTTTCAACTTGGTTTCTAATTCTAATCCGCCTTATAAGGGCCTTCACTCCCAAGTCGGCCTTGCTCATTGACTTAAGTGAGGGAGGATGCTCTCCCAACTCATTTTTCTGATATTAATCCAAGTTGGGGAGAACATAACTTGGCCTTCGTTGCTAATCCGAAATAAGGAGAACTCCATTCCCAACTTGACCTTCATTATAGATCTGAGTTAAGGAGGAGTCTATCATAATTCAACTGTCTAATGCTAATCCTTCCACTCCCAAGTCAGCCTTCATTGTTGAGAAGTCGACTCTCAGACTCGACACTATTATAGCCTACTTAAAGAAGGCCAAATTTCCAACTCAATGTTGTGATAGCCGATTAGGAAAAGATCGGCTCCTCAACTTGGCTATCATAAGTAACTTGAGAACGGCGTGTCTCCCACTTAGTTATCCTAACAGAGTTAAGGAGAACACCTCTTCGACTCATCATTATCGAAGCCAATTAGAGGAGGGCACCTTTCTAACTGATTACAATCGAAATTGACTTAAGGAGGGCATCTCTCCAGCTGATCATCATCGAAAATGAGCTGAGGATTACACCTCTCCAACTCATCACCATTGAAATCGCGTAGAGGGTGCACCTTTCCAACTTATCATTGTCAAAATTGAGTAGAGGACAACACATCTTCGACTCACTAATGTCGAACCCGAATTGAGGTAGATGCCCAAGTGGATAATGGGCTTTCTATGGCTGGTCATGATCGAATGTAAAAATCAGATGGATAGCCCTCTGACTTGTCTTACTATCATTAATTTTACAATCAGACATCGAGTAACCTCTCGAGGTTGACACTTGCTTGATCAAATGATGCCTTGCCCTTCGGGGCTAAAGAGTGTAGTCATTCGCGTGACATTTGATTGATCCAAAGGTTCCCCAATTATCTCCAAGCTAATGCCATGTAGTCGTCAGGCTATTGGATAACCATATTTGTTATCTACTCCTTAAACCTTGGGGACTAACGGTGTATTGTTGTAGCTTTTTATGGTTAAATGTATATTGACGGTATGTATCTTATTTCTATTATGTGTTCTTACCTTTGCTACTTACTTAGCAAATCGATATCCCCTGGTCTTCCTAGGGGAGTTCGTCATCTGTCCATAATTTATTAATCCAAAGGCTCTCTAGCCGCTTGGGGCTAAAAGGCGCAGCCTTAAGCACTACACCAAATAATTTTGATGGTTCCCCAACTCTCTAGGTTGCACACATTCATAGCTATGTGTATTTATACTTCATTCCTACTCCTTAGCCCCTAGGGGCTAGTGGGATAGGAAATCAAGTTGTATCTGTCTCCTTATTCCAATAGGTATGCCAAACCATCACTTATGATCATGATAACTCATCTTAAACCTCGATACCCACTAAATAGGCCAATCCTTCTATTAGTAGTTGATTTAATTGAGTTGTTGTGCTCAGTTCAATTTCAAGGCCAACACCCTATCGTTCCCTTCTCTTATCATGATATTTATGGGAAAGTTTCAGGCACCAGCTCGATTACTTGATCCTTGCATGAGCATACCATTCAACCGAACCATAGTGCTTAATTAAACCCCTTTCTTAAGGATATTGGACGAGTTCGGTTACCACACTGACACCTTAATGTTTCCGTCACCTATCGTGACATTCACAAGAGAGTTCCAAACACTAGGTAGATTATTTGATCCTTGTATCAGAATATCATTTAACCGAACTATCTCTCACGGTTATACCCTTTTCTTAAGAGGGTAGAACAAGTTCGATTGAAAGGCCGACACCTATCATTCCCATCACGTATCACAACATTTGTGGGAGAGTTCTAGACAATAGCCGGATGAGCGGATCCTTCCATCAGCGTGTCTTGAGTATCAGTTAGATTTTTCGTTAAGGTTTTATTACTTTTTTTTGATTTTAGAACTTTTACTTGCTTTAGTTTATCATAATTTTACATGGTTAAATTTACCACTTTATTACTTTCTATGGCTTTTATCCAAAAAAGTTCATGTGAAATAAACAAGGAATGGATATAAAGAACCCTAACATTGATTGGGGTTCATTAGTGAGGTAATCGGGGGCTAGTTAAACATGTAGGTGATATACTATATTGAAATGGGCCACTCTTACAGTTAGACTATCCAAACTATCATTCTCCTATGTCATATTTAGCACTTGCTCAAGTTGTTGGAGTGCTAAGTCCTTACTACATCATCTCCTTTAATGGTTATAAGTCTAATTGTCCCTAGGAGCACTACCTTACTAATCATGGATGGACCATTACAATTAGGAGTGAGTTTCTCTTTCATTGTCCCCTTTTCGGTAACTTCTATCTTCTTTAGGAGAAAATCTTCTCCCCTTAGGGCTTACTCTGTAACGTTGTGATTGTAAAATAGAGTCAGCTTGATTTGGCAATCTGTTCTCAGACGTACGCATCGCACCTTACCAAATGTAGGAAGCTGAGGTCCTCTTGGAAGGTGGTTAGCTAATTAGTATGGATGGTGACTTCCATGGGAAACATAACTTCCGAGCCACAAACAAGCATGAATGATGTCTATTTTATAGTACTTCTCTTTATTTTCTGAGTGAACTAGAGTATGGCTAGGAGTTCATCTTCCCATAATCCCTTTGCCTCATCCAACATCCTCATGAGTTTGTTTAAGATCTACAAGTTTGTGGGCTTTGCTTGTCCATTTGATTGTGGTCTAGCAATAGCTGTGAACCTTGATCGAATTCAATATTCGACACACTAGTCCCATGCCTTGTTGGTGTCAAATTAGTGACCATTGTTGAAGACTACTACCCTAGGGACCCTGAATGTTATGATGATGTTTTGCCATATGAATTTTTGAACTTTCCTTCTAGTATCGACACCACAACTTCTGCTTCTACCCACTTATTAATGTAATCCACAATGACAAAGAGGAACTTGTGTTGCCTCATTACCCTTGGGAAAGGAACCAATACGTTCATGCCCTACCTTTTAAAGAGCAATGGGGAATGCATTGTTGTGAGAGGGGGCCCAATCACCATTTATACCGTGTCCAATTAGATTGTTGGCCCATAGTACCCAGTTCTTAGTGCCTTTGTGGTAGGCTTTAGCCTCTTATTTGTCATGCAGTAGTTCTCCCTCATGTGTCTCTTCAAAGATTCTTTTTCTTTCTTTTGGGGTAGTACACTTTAAGAGAGGAATAGAAGAAAGCTCTCTTGTAAGAAGCCTCCACATAACAAGAACTACACAGATCTCTTCTTGACCCAGTTGGCCTCTTTCGAGTCCTTCAGTGTAGTTACATCACACAAGTACCCTATAAGGAGATGTATCCATGTTTCACTCTTGTAAATCCATACCAACTCTTTTGCATTGACTATCTGTTCACATAAGGTCTTATCATGGAATTTTTTTTTTTAGGTAGTAATCTGAAATAGAGCCAGCAAGGTTTGATAAGGCATTGACTTGTCATGCGATCTCAAATCTCTTAAACATAGAAGATTTCTCCTTTGAATTCTATAAATAGACGACCATAGCCACATTATGAGCTTCACATTCCCCTTTCACTTAGCTTACCATGACTTAGGAAATCAAAGAGGGCTCTAAGGTGTTCCACAGCCAGCACATCAAAATTTTCCATCTTGTCTAATAAGGCTTCTTACTTCGCTTCATTATTGTTGTTGAATTCCAAGAGTACACAACCATAAGAGGGGGTGAATTGTGGTGGCCGATTTTCGCCAAATAACTGACAAACAGCCATAGCACTTGACTGCAGAGACTGTTCATAAATCACAAACAACCTTAAGCCTTGTTAGCGGTGGTTGTTCCCAATTGGTTCAGTAGCGAAATTCAAAGTAATAAATACGGAAAAAAAGCACGCACAATTTTTACGTGGAAAACACCTCTAGCCCAACTGAGGTTTGAAAAACCA
>NCQV01043693.1:0-22730 GCA_002740545.1 Lophocereus schottii
AAATTGCTAAAAATAACTAACGACTCAAGCGAAACTAAAAATCACAATTATAAAACTAAAACGACAATGGCTCAAATGACTCGATTAATTGAAATACAACTTGACGCAACCAAATTTCAAAAATTCATCCTCGGCAACAGTGCCAAATACTTGTAGTAATTTCCACAAGTATATGATTTATTGTTATTGGAATTACGGATGTCATCCTCAGGGATGATTATGAAATTAGATTACCAAAAATTCTAATACAAATTAGAACTAGAGCCCTAATTAAACCTAACCATGGTCAAGTAATTCCACCAAACAAATTAATAGACTAAATAAGCAAGATTAATTCGGGAAATGGTGAACAATACTCTAGCTTGCACAGAGCTTTGCCAAAATAAGAAATACGAACCAACTCTAAATAAGTGCAAGCTACCAACACTTAGCTGTAATTAATTAGCCAAAGCATTCCAATCTGATTCACCATTGCAGCAAGGTAGAATGAAGCCAACTTTGTGAAAACTCTAAATTAGACTTTTGATTTCCAATCAAGTAGACAAACCCAAAATTCAAGTTACACCAATTATGAACTGAAACCTAAATCTGAAAACTAAAACTGTGAGAACTGAATCGAATACATGAACTGAAAACAAAAAAAAAAAAAAAAAAAAAAAAACTATTCCCGAACTCTCCATTTTCGACCTCCATTTCAAGCGCTCAAAAATGCAACCTTCAGCCCCTTCTTTGCCCTCGAGCAATTGTCTTCATTCACACCTTGAAACTGTTGGATTTATGATGGTGATGATGATGGACAATGAAGGAAAAGAGAGAAAATGAAACGACTGAGTTATGGGGAGGGAAAGATAGGATGAATAGCTGCCTTGTTTCAAGTCTTCTGGGCAGGAAACCGTCAAGGAAGAAGAAGGGGGAGCCAAGAAGTTGCTCTTCAAGTTTCGGTTGTAAGAGAAATGAAAAAGGAAGAAGGAGGGTTAGGGAAAGAACAGACGAGGCTCATGAGCCTAGCATGTGTTTTCTTAAGTGCAAGAAGGTCGGTCCATGAAGAAAAAAGGAGGCTGGCCTGAGAGAGAGAAGAGGAGGGGAAATGCATTCGAAAAACTGAGGCAGCCTAGGTTGAGAAGTGTTTAGGCCAATCCAGTGAAGGAAGAAAGAAAAGGGAAAAAGAAGGAGGAAGGAGGGACGGTTCGACCGGCCCAAAGAAGGATGGAAGGGAGGGGGCAAGGAAGAGGGACCCGATTAGGCCTCTATTTTGGGCTTCGATTGGTTGGACTGAGAGAGAGAAAAGAGGGAGGGCTGAAAGGGGGCAAGAAAGAGGGACCCGATTGGGCCTCTATTCTGGTCTTCCTTTTTTATTTCCCTTCTTCTTCTCTTGATCTAACCCTTGATTTATTGAGCAAGTTATTTTATTTATTTTAAGCAATTATTAGACAATCAAAGGATAGAAAATATCGTAATTTCTAGTTGAACATTCGTGGTTGGCTCTGTCTCAAAATTCTCTAGCTCTTCTTTCTTCTCCACAGGCTTGGTGGCTTAGGGGCATCCATAAGGAGTTAAAACATACTCAATTAGGGTTAAATCAAGGGCAAAAAGGTTTACAAAACATAGAAAAAAAAATCATACTCAAGCATAACACGAGAAAAGGGGTATAAATTATAACATGAAGTTCATAATTCTCCCTACAAATGCAGTAAAATGACCCTAAAATGAAGTGTACTCTAAGCATTTATCACCAGTGCAATCAATGATCCCTCTCTTCATGTTCAAAACAACAGTATGCTTAAAAGCATATTTATTTCTCACTATGCAACTTATCCTGATTATACGAAGCCCACTTAGCAAACTCTTTCTTAAACAATCGTTAAGCTTCAATAGTGCAAATAAACATGACATTTTTCAACAAACATACCCATGAAAAGGCTATCTCCACACTAATCTTGGAGCATTTGTGATTTTCACCATTCTTTTTATCCCTCCACTCTAACACAACACCACAATAATATGTTGTAAAAGTCACAAACATTAGCAATAGCAAGCAACCACCTTTTTAGTGAGTTGTTTGTGCTCTCGCTCTTTATGAAGACAAAATCCCTCCAAAAAAGGTCTTCTTTGAAAAAGCAAGGCACCACTTTTCCTTCAATGAATAAAGATAGCTAAGCCAGAGATTGCTTCCACCTATCAGACCTTGCAACCATCCAAGAAAATTGATAGATAAATAATTGTTTACAACATAGGCAATTATAGCAATTAACAAATAATGAACAATACCACTAACACCAAAGAAACAGAACAATAGTACAAGAACCAATGTACAAAAATAATCCATTCAAAAAACAACAAAAAAAGTCAGAAACTTGATAACCAATGAACAATACCATAAGGTTCGATGAACAAAATATTGTCATACTTAATGAACAATATCAAAAGTACCAATGAACCTATGCATAACAATTATTCACTGAACAATAATATGGTAAGAAATAATTATTAAAAAACCTAATAAGCAACAACATATGTTCCAATGGACAAGATATAATTAAACAAAATAAAAATAATCAAACTCAACAAAAGTCAAAATAGTATAACCATCAAAATCAACATATCAAAATATCCAAACAATTACAAATGATAAGAACAATAATAAAAAGCAATTACCTTTTTCGAAAAGGATCAAGTTTAAGCTCTGTATCACAATCCATTAAAATTTTATAAAATAATTTTGTAAAACGTTCCTTCACCCTAAGTGCTCCAATATGCTTCTTTGAGTTTTCAATGATAAGAAAACAACAAAGCCTGTGCTGAATACGAGGAAACATTGAATCTATCGTGATAGCTACAGAGAAAGCCTCATTAATCATTGGTGCTTGGGAATTTACCACACATAGATATTGAAAGAGTCTTAAAAATCCATTCAAAAGACTCAATTCTCTCATTCATAACAAAACTACAACCCAACAGGACATTATTCAAATGATGGTTGGTGCTAACATATGGAGCACAAATCATGTCATACTTATTTGTTTGGTAAGCTATATCAAAAACAACAAACAACAAAAAGAACTCCAACTATAGGGTCCCGCGATCTAGGGAAAATTCAAATGTAGACATCTTTACCTTTATATACATGACATCACTTAGAGGGACCATTTACAATAGACCACATAAAAAGTTTAAAGAAAATATTTTGAAGTTGAAAATCAATTAGTAAACAAATTTACAAAAACAAGACCTAATTACTTTAAATATCATAAATAAAATGAATAACATATGAGGGGTAAGAGTTGTGCACATCTTGAGTAGCACGCAGTGGCATATCACTAATCTTGCCAAGAGCAGTCTACACTTAAACAATCATAGGAGGTCCCAGTGATAACGTAGATCTGATGACGGTAGTACTTAAGCAATCAGAGGTGCGATAATAATAACCTTGCGAAGATCAATCGACTCCCAAAAGATTGCATCAAACGTAGGATATAATAACAGCTAGCAAAATACAACAACAGTCACTAATTAAACAGAAGCGAAAAGAATGACTAAAAACGTTGGATATAATAACCGCTAGCAAAATACAACAACAGTCACTACTTAAACAGAAGCGAAAAAAATGACTACAATCATGCTACCTATGTTTTGCAACCTTAATCTTAGATCTCCACAAACTTCTATCCTAAGTCATGTCATTCATTGTCCTATATAATTCAAATCGTATTGAATCACCTTGCTCTAATTTTCAATTGGCCATCTTCTACCTCTTCTACATTCCAGAAGGTTAATCGTCTCGCACCTCCTCATGAGTGCGTTCGCATTCATCCTCTTAACATGATCAAACCATCCCAATCTAGTGTTACTCATCTTATGTTCTATGGTACAACTCCTATTTTCTTTCTAATAACTTCATTACTAATTCTATGTGTAAAAAATAATCAAGTCACCAAACAACTTGTATTCCTCTAGTATATTGACCCAAAAAAAAGGAAAAAACTAACTAAACAATCATTTACATCGTCCTCAAAATCATAATAAAAATCATTTTCATTCTTGAATCATTTCTTGAATATATCAATCAATGAATTTGTATCACGGTCATCAAATGACTTCTTATCATACTCCCTAAGCCTATTCAAATCCTTTAATTGAAAACCTCCAAAAGGAGCTCCACTAGCTTGTCTTGTCAAGACATGAAATGCATCAGCCACTCAAACTCCCACGTCCCTGAGCTCCTTGACAAACAAAAGGTCTTCCATTAAGTCTTCTCGATGGGAAGGAAAAAGACGCTTAGTGAGAATCAATTTCTATCTATGTCAATGTTAAATTGGATCATTGCTTTGCACTCAGCCCGAACATCAACATTTGTATACTCCTTACATTGTTAGTTTTGTTTTCCTTCTAATCTTCCTTCCAACAACAAAATTGCCACATCCACAACTTATGATTTCGAGCTCTCCCATGAATCTTATGGTAAAAAAACACTAAACCCCACCTTAAAACCATAGTCATTATAAATCTCAAATGCTCATCTTAAGAGTATGCTATCGATCCAACTAGATCAATGGTTAAATGATCCAAAGTAATAATATCTCGTCCAGAAAAAATACTATCTACAAGATGAATGGCATAAAGTGAACAAATGAACAATATCATGCAAATGGCTGAACAACTTCAAAGTAACAAATGAACAACTATAATCAGTTAACAAAAATAAAGCTAACAACATATATTAAAACTCGGCCAACAATGAATATCAGCACAAGTTAGAATGAGCAAAACATTCTCAAACTTAATTAACAATATCCCAAAGATATAACAATCAAACGCAACCTGACAAAATTCTCCCATCATCGCCATTTCCATTCTCCTCCATGTAGTCTAATCATAATTACAAAATTCAATTAGGAAATGCATATTGACAAAACTAAGTACATTTAAATATGAAACAATAAATAAAACTAATTGAAAAACTTAGAATCACTTCTCTTCCAACTTTTCAGACTATGTTCCCTGCCATTCTTGGTTATGAGTAAATTTCAATATCTGAAAACTCTTATGAAACCTCAGCACTTAGAGATGATGAGAAAAAATCAAGCAACAGAGAAATGAATGGTAACTGAAGGAAGGCAAAAGGAAAATGCCCATTTTTCAACCAAAAAAAAAAAGAGTTTTTATAATAAAAGTGATAAATTTTTGTTTAAAAAAACAAAATGGATGAATAACAAACAGAAGTGACAATCAAAATGTGATAATTAAAAACAGCACAAAGGATATTTTTAAAAAAAGAAACCGGGAAGTGACAAATTTTTTTTTTTTAAAGGAGTGGTGATAACTATCCAGAAAACACAAATGTTAATTAACCCAAATAATGAAAGGATAAGCCTTACATCTAACTACCAGTAAGTACATGCAGCCAGTATCGGGAAAAAAAAACTACCAGCCACTGCACGCAAACTGCAACATAGGGGTGTTCAAACGGTTATCCGACACGTGAAGTTTTTGGCTTTTAGCATTAGAATTACTAAGTTGTCCTGCAGAGCTCTGATTTGTTTTGCAAATTTTTCCATGGTGTTGGTTCCAATTATTTTTCTTCATCTACATATCATGTTATTTGAGAATCATTAATGTTCATATTTGGTTGCATCCAAATTGTGTATTCAAAGGTTACTTCTAACAGTGCAATATTATCTTTTAATAAGTCTATAGTTATGGAATGAACTCATTCGGGTATGGTTGACAAATAATTTAATCTGTGTTTGTAGTGATTTAATAAGTTTTGTCTAATACTTCTTGGGGTTAGATCAAAAAATCTTAGATAGTCTCATACTCTTTCTTGAGTGTAGTGTTTTAGTTCTAGTAAATTAAAATTTTGTCCTACTAAATAGTTACCTTCTCTGTCTAACTAAGAGTTTGATTGTAATATGTTTTTAAACAAGTTCATTGTTTCAGAATGAAACTATAGTTGTAAATCCTTTGTTCACGATCTATGCTCTGATACTATTTAATAGGGGGGTCAAATAGTTTTTATGGAAAAAGCGGTAAAACCATTTTCTTGAATTAATAAGGTGATTCACACAAATGGAGCTATCAAACTTTAACAACGGTACTCGGATACTAGATTATCCAATGAACTTTAAAGTAAATATCATATAATCCTATTAAAACAAGATTGAATCAAAGAAATTATACCTTCAAGAGTTGGATCTGCCTTACTCCTTCGTACTCATCTTACTCCATCCTGACGCGAAACTTACCTACTCGTTCAGACCTTCTCCTTCTCTTTGGTGGTACTCTTTCTTTTATCAAAGTTGTAATAATAGAATTATAGACACAAAGTTTTGAGAAAAGATATGTTACAACTACTTAAATATTTATGTCAAAATAAAATGACTGTTTAATTTTTGAATTAAAAATAACAATTATAATTTACCGACTAATAAGCATTTATTTACTTGAGAAAAATTTTTAGCAAAATGGAGAAACCAGAGATACCCAAACTAAAAATAATAACTCAAAGAAACTATGAATCTATTCTCAACTTATATAAAACATTTTCGAAAAAAGAAATAATACAAAAGGAAAAATTTTATATAAAAAAAATTAAGCAATGAAGACCAAATAATAGCACTAAAGAAATAATTTGGTTAAATGAAGATAGATTAGACCTCTTAGTTTATGAAGAAGAAAAAAGAGCTTACTTAGAAATTTGTGAAATTATAGAAAACAACGTTGATAACAACTTAGATCAATTTGATACAGAATTTTGGTTTAATGATGAAGATTAATAAACAATGAGCTTTCTGCAGCTGGAAAATCAACTAAAAGTTGTAAAAGAAGAAATTAGAGAAGTAAATAACTCTATTAAACAGCTAGTAATTCAAATGCAACTTACAAATTTAACTTTTGAAGGAATGATAAAACCCAAACAAAAAAGAGAATATACTCCAATAGAAATTAAACTTCCTGATAAAATTAACCCCAACAGTGATGATGCTAAATATATTAAACGCTATCAAAATAACATTTTAAAGGAACAAGAAGAAGCCATTCAAAAAACTATTGAAGAAAGATGACTGCTGAAAGGCAAAGAAAAACAAGAAGAAGCAGAAAGTAGCTAATAATGGGAGAATATAATAAAGCTATTGAAGAATTGTTAAATGACTTGGAAAATATACAATTAACTGAACTTGTAAAATAAGTAAACATGCAATCAGGAACACCCACAGAAAGTGCAGGAAGTAGCAATCTTAATAATTATGAAACTGGATAACCTTTCAATCCTTTTAGAAATAATCCAATCCAAAAGAACAAACATATAGATAACTTTCAAAATAAGAGAAAACCACCAAAAAAATGAGTACTATCAATGAAGAGTTTAAACTAAACCCTTTACTTTTAGAACCAGTACCTGTATGATTGTGTAACTAATAAAAGAACGGCTTTAGACACTTGGAGAAATTCTATATTACTATCTTTGATGCGATAACCAACTTATGCCGCAAAAGATAGAGATGTTAATGCTATCTATAATTTAATAATTTACTTCTACAAGGAGTTGTACTCTATTGGTATAATGGATTATCTTTAGCAATAAGAAATTTAATAGAAATAGATGTAAAAAGAAATCTTGGAACAACCATTGAACATGGTGCGTGGGCGTTTGAAAAATATTTAATAGGACAATTTCAAGGATATGAATTTGTTAAATAGCTAGAATTAAACAGACTGGAAGGGAAAAAATAAGCTTTATACAAACTAACTAATTTAAGAATTTGTAATCTATGCAACTATAAAAGTTTCTTTTGTGAATTTGACAAATATTATTATGAGCTTTATGATTCTACAGAAAATCAAGAACCCTATATCCAACTATTATTAAATAAATTTCCTCATCCATGGAATAAATACTTTTCAGACAAATTTGAAATTTACGCAAAAAATCCTACTATCTTTAGATCAATAGCCGCAATTCAAACTCTAATAAATAAAGAAATGATGCAACTTTGTTTATAAGAAAGTAGACGAAAATATATGAAAGAAGTCACTTTGTGTTGTGAAAATGTTACAGAACCAGGACAATATGGTTGTGAAAACTATCCAAATTTCAGACCTAAACGAAAGAGAACTCCAAAACAATATACCAAGAAAACTACTCCTAGAAAAACTCCAAATAGAAAATTTTCTAAAAAGGAAACATTTACTCCCAAAAGAACAAAGACTGAAAAAGCAAAAACTGAAAAATCAGTAAATAAAACCACAAAAAAGTAGTAAACACTTTCGACACGAAAATTTAACTCAAGAGAACTTTAATCCACAAAATAAATATTATAAAAGAAATAAAAAAACCTACTGCTTGTCAATGTTGGAATTCTGGAGAAATTGGACACAAATCTATTGATTCTAACAAAAGAAAAGCAAATGTAGTAAAACTCTTCTCAGAAGAATTTGAAGAAATTCAAGATAAACTATATCCAATAACCTCTAGTATACATGAAGTAATTTCAAGCTGCTATGAATCTATTAGCTCAGAAATTGAAACAAGTGCATCAGAAACAGAAAGCCATTTGGACACAGGAGATGAGTATTGAAGACACAGAAATTATACAACAACAAGAAGAAGAAACTAATGAAAATTATACTGGAATCCTAACTTTCATCTAAAAACTTTATGAAAAAATTATAGCAACTGATTTATCTTTGAAGGACCCTCGAAATTTTATGAAAAAACTTCATGATTTTCTACTCGAAAATTAATAAGCTATTTTAAACTTTATACTACAGAACAACCAGCTAAAATTCAACATTTACAGGGAAACATCCGATTAAGATTAATGACTCGAGATAATTGACAAATTTTTAGCAGAAATTTCCACTAAAGATAGAAAACTAATTACGTATGTCCACTTACAATGAATACAAATTGCAGTTAATGCCTGCTTTAAAGAAGGAATTAATTCACCAATCATTCCATCATTACATGATTAAAGATCTCGAAATATCTAGAACAGTCATCTGGGATTACAAGGTAATCTAATTTACAAAAAATTAATGTTTGAATGTTATCCGAATTACTCCGTTACTCTATAAAGTAAAAATATAGAAGACACTTTAAATTTGCAATTTAAACTCTTAACAGACATTGGTTTACAACCAAGAAATGATGTATTATCCTTTTATTACAGAGCCTTATACATTTTTTCCAATACCAACTTTCCAATAAAAGATGTAAAACAAACATGAAAAACAATCGTAGATTCAATCTTTTCAACCATCAGTACCATTATCTCTCCTCCTATACAAAAAGCCAAAATACCTGCATTAACAGACTTTCAATTAGTTGAAGAAGATGAAGTATTAACCAGCTATCAAGAACCTAAACTTTCTTATACTGACAAAGGAATACAAGTAGCTAATCAACCCATTTTAACACGAAGCTATAGTACAGCAACTATACCTAGGTTTACACCTCCATTAATAACAATTAAGCATAATAGCACCTACAAAGTCAAATTGGACTATTTTAATGGACAAACATGGATCTCTAATAAAATCCTAATAGATACAGGAGCATCACAAAGTCATTATATACCTCTACCCATAGCAATCTCAGCAGCATCAGAATATAACTTTGTTACTTATGATGGTCAACGAGCAACTCTAAATCAGATGTCTACAATCATGTTCAAAACTCCTAATTCTACTCTATTAGAATTTCATTGCTACATTGGTCATTCAATAAAAAATGAATTTTATCATATACTTTTAGGAATAAATTTCCTTGATCAGTATCCTAACTATGAACTCCTACTCATACAACTCTTGTGAATCAACACACTATCATTATTCTTGAACAACTATGAAGCAACATGAAATACCCATTCTTACATATATAGATGTAACTGTAAGAACTAGACATTACTACTACTGCTTTGATTGACACAGGATCCAAAGTAACTTTCTTTCAGGACTTTTCACTTCCCAAATGGGATAAACTTCCAAATGATCGTAAAATTCAAATCAAAGGTGTTCATCCTGTTCTCACCTATTTAGATTTGGTTCAGAACAATTATCATTTTAGGCAGCAAAATCCTCACTATACCCACGGTTTTACAATATAACTCTTGTTATGATATATTATTAGGAAATGATTTCCTAAAATAATTTGTCAAGTTTACGCAAACACCGTATACTGTCTATTTAACTACAAAATGTGGTCACACCTTAAAAATACCCACTCTCAAACATCCTTACAAAGTACACGAGAAGCGCAGTGGACAAGGTTATGAACACATAGCACTTTAAATACAAGCCCAAAAACGTACTTTTAAAGTTAATATAATCAAGAAAGATGACTTCTTAGCAAAACTAAACAAAATTTGTTTTGAAAATCTATTGAAATTTTGGAAACCTGAGCATCTTCGAGCTAAAATAGAACTCACACAAGAAATTTATATCAAAGAAAAACCAATGCTATACTCTGAAGAAGACATCAAAGAATTTTCAATACAAATGAAAGAATTACTTGGAAAAAGACTAATTCGACCATCCAATGGAGCATGCTCTTCTCCAGCCTTTATGGTACTTAATAAAGGGGAAAGGCTAGAATGGTTATTAACTATAAAAAAAACTAAATCAGTTTACAAAAACAAACAACTATTTTCTACCAAATAAAGAAGTATTAATCAGCATTGTAAAAAATAAAAAATTCTTCTCAAAATTTGATTGCAAATCTGGTTTTTGCCAAATTAAAATGGAAGATATAAGTATTAAATATACAGATTTTAGTAGACCTCAAGACTTTTATGAATGGATTGTTATGCCTTTTGGACTAAAAAACGCACCAAGAATTTTTCAACAACGAATGGATAATGCGTTTAAACATCTTAACAGTTTTCTTATTGTCTATATAGATGATATTTTAATAAGTTCAAATACTCTTGAAGAAAATCGCGAACATCCCAACACATGCATTTCTGGACACAGCTATTAAAGAAGGAATTTGCCTTAGTGAGAAAAAAGCTGTACTTGAGAAAGAAAAAATTGAATTTTTAGCTATGATGTCGGAACAAACGGAATCAGCCTACATCCATCTATATCTCGAAAAATCATAGAATATCCAAACCAACTATGAACAAAGAAACAAATTCAAGGTTTCTTAGGACTATTAAACTATGTTAGTTCTTATATACCTTACTCAGCAAAAAAGAAAAAAGGTTTGTAGAGTCTACTTAGAAAAAACCATACTCTAAGTTGGATAGAAAAATATAAAGCAATTGTGACGAAGCTAAAAGAAGAATGTTAACAACTTCCCAGTCTTAGACTTCCTGAATCTGAAGATAACATAATTCTTCAAACAGACGCATCTGACAAAACATAGGCAGCCTTTTTGAAAACAGATTTAAATAAAATTTGTGGCTATCATAGTGCAACGTTTTCAGAAAGAGAAGAAAATTATGATACTATGGAAAAAAAACTCTTAGTGATTATTAGAGGAATTACTAAATGGAGACTCTTTTCGCTACCTAAACCATTTAAAGTTTTAACAAAAAACCAAGCAGCAACCACTTTTGTAAAACAAGCTTTAGACAATGGACGTCACATGCGCAAATTACATCGATGGCAACTATTTTTTATCTCAGTTTAATGCGGTATTTGAGTATGTTGTAGGAAAAAAATAACTTTATTGCAGAGTATTTAACAAGAGAACTTGAGTTCAACGGACAGTACTCAGCTAATCCAGAACTGTGAAGACATTCTAATCAATGTTAGCGAATACTGTGAAGCTGTTAATGAAAAAATTGAAATTATTGAGGAAATCATTGTAGATCTTTGAGCCTATCTTGGAAAAGCTCGAGAACTAACAACATATTTCCATCGAACTATTGAGCAGCTTAAATTGAACTCTTCAAAGATGGATTTGACAAAAGTCCAATCTAAACTTTCTGAACTCTCATCTCGACCAAATCAGGAAAACGCTTCAAACCCCCTCTCTAAAAAGAGAGAGAAGCAACAATTAAAAGCTAAGCTATTAGCTTCAAGATCAATTATTCAAAATATTGGCATTCAAACTATTGATCTATCTAACTCTTTTTACAAGAACTATTATGAACTGGTAGTGCTTGCTTACCAAAAAATCTCTAGTTTACCTAAACTCTACTATAACCTAAGGGATTTGCTTTTTCCTAGAATCCTAGCTTTTAACAAAGCAAACCTTGATATCGTTTTTGGACTATTTACTTATGGTTATTTGAATTATCTTTATCCAAGCGTTAGTCTCATCGAACTATAAAATTTCTCAGCCAACCTTAAATATGCTATTAAGCAATTCAGCAAAGGATATATTTGCCTTCGGTTCTTTACAATCTCTCCTAAATAGGATGAAGAAACTATCTACCCTTCCATTCACCTAGTTGAAATCACCCATGTTATAAGAACTAGATCAACTACAAAAATCCCCACTGTTTCTGCTGACAAACATAAACCCTACAAAACTCCCCCTTTTGACAAAGCCTGCATCAACTATAAACGTTCAACAGGCGCTCTCGCCATCAAATGCCAAAGCGAGCAATTAACGACTAAAGGAGCAAAAACTCCTTACTATGACAAAAATCTCATTCTAGTTACTACTGAAGGAGCTAAAAATGTCTTAGTTAACGAAAAACTTTTTGATTTTAACTATTCACTGGAGCCCAAGAAATTTCTAGGCAGTCCAACTGCAAGCACCAAATTTGCTGAACTTTACAAGGCTGAACAAGACAAAGAAAAGAAGTAGATTTTTCTTGCATAGTCACTCCGTCACGATGTGAGATATAAGGGACCACAGCCTTATCAACTCTTATCTCTGCCGACACTACAAGACAATAAACATGAAGCTACCTTATCAAGAATAGTGAAGTATTATCTGTAAAGCTTATCTTTTTAGCTGAAATCTTATCTTCTTAGATTCCCTATGATATAAGCGCTTATGTCATAGTACACCCCCTCCTCTGTAAATAAGTTAGCCGATTTCAGTAGGAGTATCGGCAATTGTAAGCAGAAAATTTCTTTTGTAAGTTATCTCTCAAAACATTCTAAATTCTTTCCTTTAGGGAAAGGAGAATGATTATCAATGAAATAAAAGAGAAATCTTTTCTCAAAACTTTGTATCTATAATTATGTTATTACAACTTTGATCAAAGAGAGAGTACTACTAAAGAGAAGGATAAGACCTGAACGAGTAGGTAAGTTTCGCGTCAGGAGTAGGTAAGTTTCGCGTCAGGGTGGAGTAAGATGAGCGCTAAGGAGTAAGACAGATCCAACTCTTGAAGGTATAATTTATTTGATTCAATCTTGTTTTAATAGGATTATATGATCTTTAGTTTAATGTTCATTGGATAATCAAGTATCCGAGTAACGTTGTTAAAGTTTGATAGATCCTTTTGTGTGAATCATCAAATTAATTAAACAAAATGGTTTTACCGCATTTTCCATAAAAACCACTCGACCCCCTATTAAATGATATCAAAGCTTAGATCGTGACCAAAGCATTTACAACTATATTTTCATTCTGAAATAATGAACTTGTTTAAAAACAGACTACAATCAAACTCTACGTTAGACAGAGAAGATAACTATTTAGCAGGATAAAGTTTTAATTTACCAGAATTAAAACACTACACTCGAGAAAGAACATGGGACTATCTACGATCGTTTGATTTAACCCCGAGAAGCATTAAACAAAACTTGTTAAAGCACTACAAACACAAATTAAATTATTTATCAACAATACCTGAACGAGTTCATCCCATAATTATAAACTTATTAAAAGACAATATTGCATTGTTAGAAGTAACCTTTGAATACACAATTTGGATGCAACCAAATATGAACATTAATGATTCTCAAATAACATATGATACTGATGAAAAAGAATAATTGAAACCAACACCATGGAAAACTTTGCAAAGCAAATCAGAACTTTGCAGGACAACTTAGTAATTCTAACTCTAAAAGCCAAAAACTTCACATGCCGGGTAACCGTTTGAACACACCCATACTGCAACATAGCTAATTCCATTTTTTAATTTTATTTTTTGATGAGGTGACCACTGAATTGTGCAAGGAAAGCATAAGCTCATGGGTGAGTATAAGAACCTGCACTTACACAAGACTTTTTCTTTTTTTAACGGCTCCATTAATATGATAGAACTCTATCACTACCATATCAACCATCGAACGAGTTTGACTCAGTGGTCGTTAATTAGAAATAATTTTTTAAGTACAAACACTTGGAACTAATTTTCTACGTTTGAATTATTATTTTCCATATCTCAAAAGCCGAGAACATTAGATTACCCAAATACTACTTTTTTTGTTTCATTCCTAATCTCATTCTTCCAACTTTTTGACCAAAACAACCAGCAAGCATATCAAGTTTAGGAGGAAATTTCAACCGGCAACTCCAAACGCATTAATGGCGTTGTTACTTTTTATTAAAAGACAAACCAGTAATCGTTACTAGAACAAAAATACAAAGGATGGCAAATACCCTAAACACTTGGCAACAAAAGTTTTAGCCACCCATGCCCCCAACACATTGAACATTATCGGGTAAAGTTTGCAGTAAGTCGTAATTACTCACTATTTATTCAAATAAAAGCTCAACAATAGTAGCAGTAATAATGACGAACAATAATAGCAGTAGTTGTGAGCGAAACCCTGTTATACAATCGATTATTTGATGTTGCAACGGTTGGTATTCCCGGGTCCAGAATTCAAAGTTCTAGCTTACTTGTCTCCGTTTATTTAGTCAGATCCTATATCATCATGTAAACCAAGCTCAGCGGCCATAGTTGACTGCACATTCAACAAACAACTCTAAAGACTGGAAGACGGATTAATATGCAATAGATGGTTAATATGCCGTTATCCACTGAGAAATTGCCACCGTTTCGAGCTCCACTTCTAACTCCACAAATAAAAAGTCAGCATATTTTTCTGTGTATTAAACAACTCCCAGCAAAATAACGGAGGTCATATTTTTCATGATCCCTATGCTTAGGAACTTTAATCCAAACCATCCCTCAACTGCGCTGTTGACTGAGTGGAACCATCAGTATCCAAATCACCTGTACCTTTAACTTGAATGATGTCATGGGGCATCGGCCAGAACCATATCTGGACTGCTCTGAAGGTGAAATAAGGCAGAAGTGCAGACATGACAACAAGGATGATAACCACCCAATATAATGGACTCGGAGCACAAGCCTCCACTAGGACCTTGTAGGCTGTCTTTGAAAACATCGGAGGCAATGTGCCATATATAATCAGGAATACATACCAAAAGGCAATACTACCCCAGATGAAGAAATGCTGCATCCAAGTGAAATAGCTGATGGAGAGTGCCACTTGACAATTGACAGCCCACACCACGCAACTGTACATTGTGGCCGCCAAGACAGAGAAGTCACCTACGTGGCCATCACTCCGAAAAGCTTGCTGCTTCAAGGCATTGGTAGAGAAGACGAAGACAATTATCGAGCTAGTGACTCCATTAAACATCCAGCCAAGTATGCGGGGCCAGCTGAAAAGAATGTTCTGGACTCCCTCTTTATACAAAGAAGGATACTGCAATATCATCACTTTGAAAAATGATGAGAGTGTTCTTATGAATTTGTGACATTTACATGCTTTTATCCATGCGAGGATTCACAGCACATTACCTTGAGGCAAAGCCGTGCAGAAACATCCTGATCGAATACACCAAGAGCAATAACGGGAAGTGAAGTGAAGAAAACATTGTAGAATGACATGAACCAATCATTATAAGCAGGCTGGGCGGAGAAAGAGGAATGAGTTTCAAACCAAAACAGAGTTAACCCAAACGTTATGTTCTTGTAGAAGAAGTAGCATATCTGTTTCCAACAAGCAACAGATCAGTGTGTGACAAAAGCCTTCAACAGCCTCTGTTAGCTGTCAAACCAACAAACAGCTTTTTGGTTTTCATTAGGTACAGAGAACTATGACAAATAAACTAATAGGGGAGGACAAAGAAAGAAAATAACAGAAAAGCTTTTTCCATATTATTGGTAGTATTCAACAAAGAGAGTTTCATACACCGCGTAACTGAAAATAAAGCTATGGAGTTTACCATCATTGATATACGCCTGTAACACCAGTGACCATGCACAAGCAACAAATGTTCCAAAAACCAAAATTGTGCAATAGCATAATCACTTGACATTGCAGCCTGTGATGAACAAGAAGACATCAGCAGAAGGATTTAGCCCTTGTTTAGTGTAAGAAAAATTCCTGAAGACGATGCAGAGATAACAACCGCTGTGGATAAAACCCATAGATATGCCATGCTTTCAGTTTGTTTCATGCACAGAATTCAGAATCAAGGAGAGAAGAAGTGAAATTATGTTTGAAGAGCACATCCAGCACAATGCCTCGAAGCAAAAGAGGCTACAGAAGATGAAGAATGGCTTTCTACGAAGTTCGAGCTTCTTGAAAATTTTCGCTGTCTAACTTGGGTTGATTAAATAGCTAATTGCGTTGGTGGGTACCATGAAGTCAATGAGTGTATTTTTCTGGAGTTGAGGTCTCTATCCAAGTATCCAAGCCCATTTAAAGTGTCAACTACTCGTATTATGCAGGTGTAGCAAAGAATTATATTAACATTAACGAAACCCAGTTTATAGTTCATTATCAAGACCAAAGAGCTCTTTTTTTGGGGATAGTGGGAACTTTTGTGACTCTTCTTTTGATGTAATTGATTTTGTGGATAGGTTCCATCTAGGGTGTACATAATCCTTTTGTAGGATGCTTGCTTGCAACCATCCCTTTGGACATTATTCAGTTTAATATATTTTACTCTTTTCCCCTATCAAAAAGAAAAGACCAAAGAGCTGTAAGGCAGATGTCCCTACATTCTCCGTCTTAAGCCATTGACCTCCTTGCCATGCAACAAGAAAACATCAAATACAACTTGTCCAAGAAGGCCATCACTTCAATTATATATCGTCCATGCAGGCTATCATTTTAATCTATACATTGTAAAGGCTGCCTTGATAGCTTTAATAATGTTACTTCGATTCATTTTCACATTCCCTTATGTTATCTTTATGCAATTTTGCTGGATAGTATTACAATTAGCATGAATGGTATCGTTATTATTAGTCCCCTAGGCATTTTGTAATTTGCTATGGTTAGATGAACACAGACTATCCAGCATAAGGTTGCCTTCATTTGGACTTTCCCCAAGCCCTCTGCCACGCCATCCATAATAGGTGCTGGTTGTTGGGTGCAGCTGTGTATGAATGTCAACCTGGTTCATTGATGACTGTTCCCCCCCCCCCAACTGATGCTGTGGCATGTTACAAGCTAACAAAAGAAGTGGAAGAATGCAAAGGGAAAACAAATTCATCATTTTGTCAAGCAGCATATAGGCAAGGACACAATGACCTGCATTCCTTCAACGCCACTGATGCCAACTCCAATATCAGCCTCTTGAATCATGCCAACATCATTTGCCCCATCACCAATTGCTAGTGTTGTTTTATGCGTGCCCACTTTCACCAACCTCGTCACCTGCATACTTCTATATCTTTATCAGATTATTTTGGGATCAGTATCAATTGCAGACAGCCCATTGGAAACTAAAGTGAAACACAAATCCCTCCAGTAAGACTGAGAAACTTACAAGAGCTTTCTGTTTTGGTGAAGAACGACAGCATATAACAGAATCACAGAGAGTTGCCAGCTCTAGAAAAGATTTTTCTAAACTCTTATCAAGAGCAAAGGCAAGCGACTTGCCATCAATAATCAAACCATATTCATTTAAAGTTTGTCTATCCAAACCAATTTGAGACTTCCCCTCTCTTATTTGCTTTTTGACACTCCCCAAGGAAGCCTGCCAAGAGTAAATTTTAAGCATTTTATTGAGAACAATTAAAGTTTTCTAGACTTTCAAGGAGATGATGATTAACCCCATCGACCTTTGCAATGGCCTCCTTGTCCCCGTGTTTCTCCAGAGCAATTATTTCCGGTAAATCTAGTGAGATCACAATCTGCTTCATCCCTTGTCTCAAAAGACTGCATGCATACCTGAAATAATCCAATCTTGTCGTATAACATCTGAGATGAAAAGGAGGAGACTCTGAGACACACAAACAGCTAAAAGAGAATTACTCAATACTCATTGTTGTCATACCCAATATTAATTGCTGTTTCCATCTTATCACCAGTTAGGACCCATATCCTTACACCTGCCTGAGCAAGCTTGTCAATGCACTCGGGTACCTATTACGAGCAACAAGGAAATATCATCTAAGGTTGGGAATTTCGAATTTATAGGAGAATTCGGTACTTTATTTACAGGTATATTTGAAAGATGTTAGTGGCACACTATGCAACGTGAAAGAACCTAAAAGATACTCTTTTCATATACCCCCTTCTGTAGTTTATCCTCAACAGCAGTGGCACCAAGAAGAATCAATTTTTGTTCTATCTTATCAGCAGCTGCATCAACCAATGCACCTCGATCTGCTGTCATAGTGGTTTTTGCCTTCACAAACTCTTCTTCCCACTCTCTATACTCTTGCGCATCAAGCTCACGATATGCCACTACCAAGGTTCTTAAACCTGCCTCTGCATACTTCTTGATGTGAGCTCTCGTCTCAGCTTCAAAAGCACGCCCGTTTTCAGATAGCCTCTCGAACATAACACTGAAGACATGCAGGAAAGTATGAGAGCTCTAGAAGATGACCCAGAAGCTACACCACCGTCCCTCCCCACTCCCCCCGGCAGGCCGCCAAAAAAAAAAAAAAAGAAAAAGAAGAAAGGCCTTTTAAATCCAACCTGTCTGCACCTTTGCAGAAGAGTAAAATCTTATTCTCTTGGTTTCGAACAATTACAGACATTCTTTTGCGGCTGCTACTGAATTCCAGCACATAAAGAACTTCATATTCTCTGGAAGCACACCGCCCAAAAAAAAAAAAAAGATTCAGGAACCAGAGTAGACAAAGCAAACGTTTTTTCAGGCAGATCTCAAACTTAAGAGCAGACTGAGTGCCCTCATACAGTAGGATCAGCAAAACAGCTCCTCCTCTACGAGAGATAAAGTGGCAGAACAAGAATGGCCAGCACACAAAAATAAAGACCTATACTACATGACTCATTACACCACACCCCTGTACAAAGCAAAATTACATCAGGAGCAACCAAACAGCCAAACCCTTGACATTTTGTCAAGAACATAAACCAAGTGCCTTTGGCACATTGCTTACAGCGAGCCTCTGGGGCACTAATGCCTACCTCTCAGGTTCAACTCTTGGGAGGGCCAATATTTCATGTTAAACAGAATATAGTCAGACACTAATGGGCCTCGGCCTATTCGGCATTGGTCTAGTTTGTATGATTCCCCCTCCCCAAACAAGCAGTACCACAGGTGGATAGGGCCAGGCCAAGACTTTTTTTTTGGGGGGGGGGGAGCAGCTCATTATTTCCAAAAGAATATAAAAGAAATAAATACCACCAACCAAATTTTGAGAACTTGGAGGTGAATTATTGGGTAGCACAAGAGCTTATTTTTGAGTCTGATTTACTGCCGTATTGCATGGCCAACAGTTGATAAGAGTTTTCAGCCTAGATCAGGTTTATGTTTGGGCCATGGTGGGGAAAAAAGTTAGCCAATAAAATGCATTTTTATTTATGAGGAAAAGTTCAAGTCAGTTCAATTTGATTAAGTAAATTCATGTTCAGGCCACACCCAGATTGCCTTCCTTTGGATATGGACCTGGAATGCTGTGAACTAGTTCAGGTTAATAAGCATTCAGGCAACGCTGATTTTGGTTCCAGGTCTAAATAGATAATCACTGAATCAGGCACAAACAATTGCAATTATGATAAACTAGAACTCTACACATCCATAATCAGTACAGCCACATCATAAAAACAAAGAGAAAACTAACATGAGTGATGATGATGAAAAATCATAAGCATACACAAATTCATCATGAAACTTACATTCTTCTCAATCTACATAATGATGTTAGGAAAAAAGCAGTGTACAATAAAGAATCGCCTAATTATTGATCAGTCAAGGACTTCTTCAGCCCATGATTGTCATATCCAAATATGTTGAAATATAAATAAAAATAACCGAAAGAGAGAAAAAGAGCTCGATTGACCCACCTATCAACCCTTTTCCCAGTCTGAGGGTCCAGCTCATGCAAAGATATACTGCTCTGCGTCCTCCTGAAAAATTCAAAGCCAAATTCCCTTGCAGCTATCACAAATGCTGCTTCATCTGGTGATTCAACTTCATACGATATCTCAGCCGTTTCTTCCTGTACTTCAGGAATAGCTGTATGGCAGATAGCCAACGCTCTAAGGAATTCCCGTATCATGTCTGAGTGAGGCTCATTAACCCACCTCCCATTCATGAGCCTTTCATCCTTGAAGTTGAAACCTTTGATCTGCTTGCCTGAGGTTGTGCTGTCAACTCCTTCATCAGATACCCCTGAGGAAGTTGGTTGCCCTGTCTTTTTTGCTAGGGCGATCTCAACTTCTGTCATCCCTTGGCCATAAGAGGTACCAGCTATAGAACATTTGACAAACTCCATAGTGTTACACGTCAATGTTCCAGTCTTGTCAGATAATATAGTGTAAACTTGACCAAGTTCCTCATTCAAATTCGATGTACGTGCATGAGCTGGCTTGTCAGCTTCTTCATAATACATATACTGATCCTGATTTATGAAGATACTCTGCAGAACCTTCACAATCTCTACGGATACATACAATGAGATGGGAATCAAGTAGCCATACAACATGAGGTCAGTAAGGAAATGTAAAAAGGCAGCTAAAAGCGCTCTTTTTGGGTCATAGAAGACCTTTGTCTTGTCTGGTCTGAGATACCACCTTGTCAACCTTCCATTAGAGATATCATTCTTAGTTATAATGCCAAAGAAAATGGACCCGGAAAAGGCTATCACCATGAGAGAGCTGAATAGAATATAGATGATTTTGTCTAATCGTCTTTCAATCCTACTCCTTTTAGAAGGGGGGTCCGTAGCATTCTGCATCACTTTAGTGTCATGCCCAGTGAAAACCACCACACCATAGACAAAATCAGTATTCCGGAGTTTGGAGTCTCTCAGAAGAAGTTGTTGAAGAGAAAGGGGATATTGCTTTCCTTTGTAGTACAAAGTTCCAATGAAAGAGTAAAGATTTTCGTTGGGATCCTCGCACTTAATTACTGCCTTGAAGTCATGCAACGAGCTTTCATCTTGCAAGCAGGAGGTCACTTCCAAAGCATGCTTCAGCTTCAGATTAGTTTCCCCATCAAGGTTTGAGGTTTCCACATAACAGATACCGTCTTCATAGTTTGATGACAAAAATAGCAAATCAGCTGGAAAATATTCATCTTTGTACACCTTAACAACATCACCAACTCGAAGTTTTTTCCACTTGGTTTTAACAAAGACTCCATTCATGCCATCATAGACTTCAGCCTCCCGATTGTTGGCCTCGATGTCCTAAAAATTTAAACATCCCAATTGGTTGGCTGCCCAATTAATTAGGTTAAAGAAAATTACGACACTAAAATAAATTGATTATTCAAAAGCAGTGTCATGAAACACAAAGTTGCATGACTCAGCCTAAAAACATCGATTAAACGTTAAAGCAGGGGAACTATCAGAAAGAAATAACTGCATACTTTATCAAAAAGTAAATCCACACTTAAACACCAAAGCATAGGAAAACAAGTGCATCATATTCAAGCCAACCCAAAAACAGCTGAAATTATGCAAGAAATTGCTAAATCACAGAGCAAGTCTCAGGTTCGATTTGATGCTAACTGATGCAAATGTGAAATACATTATCTAGTAAAAAGAGAAAATAATTAGTAAACAAAGACAAATACTTTCCTCCACACTTTATAGTTTATAATGGACAGAAAACTAAACCAACATCAGGCAAAAGTCTCTTTCGTGGCACTATGTCAAGCAGAGGATAGTCCATACAGCAATCATTTAGCCCACTATAACCCAAAGCCTACAAAATTGCACGCCCTAATGGGAAATCTAGCGTAAGACCACAGATAATGACTAGTTTAGGCAAAGAAACAAGTACTTGTTTTCTGCGCCTCCAATCTTCCACAGCTTCTTTAACCATAGTAGCTCCAATGACCACCACCAAAGGCACCGCAACACTAATCGCAGTAAAAGGCGCCAAAGGACTAAACGAAACGCAAGCCACAACAAGGAAGTACAAGTTGGCAACTCGTCTGAATTGCTCAAATAACGACTTGGGTATGAAATTAGCAGCGGTATATTTGGTCGTAGACACATAATTCCCTCGATAATTAAGCCGAATTGCATCTGAGCTATCGGGGTCATTGCAATACACCACTCTAGAGTAACCCCTTTGCCCAATTTGCGAATGCTCGTCATGAAACAATGAACTGCAGCATGCATACGAGTACAATTTGCTCCGTACTACATCCCTTCTCCTCCCGCCCGCCATTTTTAATGCCTAGAATATTGCTTTGGAGCAGAAAAAGGATGAAGGGTTTATTTCAGATGTCTTTTTCCAGCTCCATACATAACAGTAGTCACCTGACATTGTCGGTGATAAAACGGGAGATTCTGAGAAATTCCTTGCTTTAGGAGGAGGATGAGGAATTGTCTCTTCCTTGGGTACTGCGCCCAATGCGGATGGCAGAAACAAGAAGACTGAGAGAGAGAGAGAGAGGG
>NCQV01043775.1:0-10128 GCA_002740545.1 Lophocereus schottii
CGAAACCATAAACGACAGACCCTAACCCTAAACCTTAAACCTGAAACCCTAAACCATAAATCTTAAGCCCTAAACTCTAACTAGAAGGTGACATGCCGGCGGTGGGGGGCGGCGGCCGGTGGTGAGGTGTGGCACAGCGATTTGTCCAGGGTTTGTGTACAGATGAGAGGCAACGAAATGGAGAAACGGAAGAGCACGACTTGGTTCAAGATTAATTCTGCAAAATATTTTTCTTTTTCTTTGGGTTAAAATAAGGGAAATTCCTATGGGATTGGGAACTTGTTACCTCCCATACATAAGGGGGTTCAAGTTCCTAGGAATTGGAAGGGAACTTGAAACCTGAGGGTATCAAGTCTTTTTTCTTAAAAGCACTCACCAAATAATAAGGAACAGAACTTGAGCCCACATATTTCAAGTTTCATTTCAATTTTCCTCACCAAATAAGGTATGGACTTGGGGCGCTGCGGAAGGGTAAAAGGTTAATAAGCGACTATTTCTTTTCCTCCCTTCTTTTGTTCCTATCGTCAGAAAGGAGGATCAGGGAGGAGGATATTTTAATAATTTACACTAGATTAGAGCAGTGTGTATATTGTAGATCTTGGGGCATATGTTCTCTAGTATGTATATTGTACATCTAGGAGCATATGTTCATAGGTTGGCATGTACGATTTTAACACGTTGGCAAACCAATTTGGACAAAAATAAAATAAAACAAAATACAAATCAAACTCCATTTCAACTTGCATTACAGCATCTCCTACTCCTATTCGAACAATGCCTGCAATTCCATCCGTGACTGAACATCCTCTCTCTATATTTATTTTTTTTAATGGCATTAATAGTGAATTAAGGCATGAGTTCTTCTTGCTCCAACCAATTTGATGTAAGCTTGGACTTTTAAAGAGAGATAGAGACTAAGATAGAGAATGAGTTGCACTTGGCATGATTGAATTACTAGGCTTGGGCTTAAATTTGATATAAGCCTGTTCATAAATCTAAGAAATAAGGTTCATGAACGTATTAATTTTTAGTACGTTTACTTTTTATGGGATCTTCAATATAGTTTTGTGGCTGCTGAATTGGAATGTTATTAGAACTCTTGAATTCGTTGTTTGAACTATTGTGGATTTCTATGAGGATTGGGGTTAGGATAAAATTAACATAAGCATGAAATGTTGATGGACCAAATAAATAGTGTTCACTAAGAAATGGATAAGTTGTGCATTTATCTAATTGTGTATGTTTGCAATCTGTATAAAGTTGTTCATTTCACTTATTTTCCCACGCTTAGTAGGAGATGCAGATACAAAGTCAGTGGAGTGTAGGTGGCTTTTATGTGCTACAATGGAATAAAGATGAAAATGAGTTCCCTGAGGAGTATAGAAGGGGCAAGACAATTGATAGAATGGACTGTCAGTTAATAAGTCATGAAGATGAAATTGACTTATAGAGGAATTGACAAGCATGACACCAGAAACCTAAGAGCACACCGAACCTTCGGTATCAGCCAATAGCCCTCCACTAGCCCCTTAGCCACCATGTTTAGAATGTTCAAGTGAAAGAGAATATCTAATGGTAGGGCCAATGATCCAATTGAGGTATAATAACATACATCTACTTCGATTTATATATTTTTTTGAAATCCTATCATGAAAGTAATGCATTGGACTTGTTACCGCTACATCATTAGGTGTTATTTTGATTCATATTAACTGATGTTTATTTATATACACCATAATGTGTTGTACTTGTCCACTAGAATGTTATTGTACGTTCATTTATTTATATGAATTTGAGTATACAATGTAAATGTTTTACACGTTGCAATTAAAGTAGCAGTGCATGTGCTGCATCTATATTGTTCATTAATAAGTGTGAGTCCAAAAATAGGCACAAGTTGATCGGCTAAGCGCCTAAGCTATTATCTAGGAAATTATTTGAAGTTGTAGCAGCTTCCGAACAAAGATTTCCTATACAATAGGCCATGTCACACATTTTAGATGGAAGCACAGAACTTCAAAATCCCTGAATGAAGTTGAAGTTCATGGCTTGACTCACGATGAGCATTTTTTTAGTGATCATGAATTCTTTGATGCATATTTAAAAATGGAAGCTGTGGTGTTAAAGCATTGCCAACATCGAAATGCAATGAGCTATATTCCACTGGCTTTCGATCTTGGCATCCCAGTTTCACCTAAGCGGAGAATTCCTACTCCAGTTAGCTTCCCTATCAAAGGAACTCATATAACAAGCAACTCACCTAAATGCAATGGTGAACAAGTGTGTCTAGGTGAATCTGAAGGGCAACATACACCAATGCATTCAATATCAGCCATTACTTTGTAATATTTTAAACTAGCACATCACAAAACACAGTAAGAGAAAGTTCATGGCATGCAACTAGTTGAAGACGAAGTACTCCAAAAGCCAGGACGTGAAGTTTAACAAACTCTATAAAAAGCACCTCAAAGAGAGAGACGTGTAATAAAAATGCTGCCCTTCAAATGTCACTCATGATATTTGATAGATCATAGGGACATTATAAAAGATAAGCTTGACCATGGTGAGAAGGTTGTGGTGGATTATGCATCCCTGCCTTTCAATGTAGACCACCGTAAAACATAAGTACGCATAAAATTTATTGCATCTACAGATTATCAACAGCGAGGAGTTATACGAGTTCGAAGCTTAAGGCAAAGCACACAGACTGTGGATAGATGAAGAGTAATAGCTTCAGTGGCAGCTGGAGACAAGCATTTAGAAAATAGCATCTTGGATGTATGGTCTATCAAAATGAAGAAAAAGCAATTATTAAGGCAAACATGCATCCGAGTAGATTTTTCTTCACCACATATGTCTACGTAAGTCACACCTGTTAGCATATGTTCATTACAACATTAAATCTTATTAAAACTAAGAATTATACTTCGTTTAATTGGACTTTTACTTGATTTGTAAATTGCTATCCTACATGCACAAAAAACATTCTTTAAGTGTCAGGAGTTCTACGAAGTCATGCAGCTTGAAACCCAAAGAACCAACTGACTTAAATACAGCAGATTTTGTAAGCTTCTCCATACTGTAGCATATGTGTTCACCAATCCTCATGTTCATTTAATTATATGGGTTTGTTCATTTGGATTATAGTGGATGTGCTTACCTATCCACTAGTTCGTTATATTACATGGTATTATTCATTTTAATTAACTACGATTGTCCATTATAATCACATTATAGGTGTTCTTCCCAATTCTAAGAAGCGAACGCTTCTTCTTCGTTGTATTCCAATTTGTTGATAAGATAGTGAATATTATAGACAATCTTATGTTGCCAGAAAAACCAAGTACAAAATATGGCAACCGTGATACGCTCCTAGTTCATACGTATTCCTAAACGCGTACTTCAAATAAATTTATATAAGATTAGAAGCTAACAAAATCACTTTTACCAAATGCAAAAATGCATCTTCTCAAAGTATTTAATCGAATGCAGCCATCAAAAATCAAAAGAGCTTAAAGATTTCAAATAGTCTATGCCAAAACAAATTGTTAGGATAATACAGATCTTTATGATTGTGCAGTCCATACCATGCGCCGAGTGGAGACATAGTATGGTGACTTACAATCTCAGGACCATGTGTTTCAAAAAGAAAAGGTGCTTATATTTAAAATAGATCCAGAAAAAATTTCAGTAACATTCTATATGGCATATACCTTATTTTAACATCTAATTAATTTTCAAGGAGCATTATTAAAGATACTAAGAGTAAAGTATGCTGGTCGAATTTCACTAGATCCAGACAACCTGTTAAGAGGCAATACATTACGTAAGGCGAAGTTGGAAGCAAAGGTAATGGAACAACAACTGCTACATTAGAAGTTAGCATTAGAGAGTTTTATTTTAATTTTTCACATTAATATGAAATAAAAAACTTCTTAATAGAAGAATTTGTTCACTGACCAAATAAATACTATTCATTGAAATATATAATTTTGTTCAATTACCTAATCATATGCTTATAATCTTGTTTAACGTTTTTCATTCACCTATAAATATTGCGTTTTCTTACCGAACAAACCTAATCCATTAAATCTTAAACCTTCAAAACCTTAAAATTAATGATTATAAACCCTAAAACCCTAAACCTTAAATCCCAAACCGTAACCTCAAAACCCTAAACTTTAAACCAAAACCTTAAACCCTAAACCCTAAACCCTGAACACCTAACAAAGTGAGTAATATTTACAATGAGAAATAATACTTAGTTCAATGACCATTATACATTATTCAATGCATTACAAAGCCCTAATCCCTAAACCCTAAACCTTAGACCCTAACCTAAACCCTAAAACGTAAACCATAAAGCCTAACCGCAAACCCTAAACCCTAAGCCCTAACCTAAACACTAGACCCTAAACCCTAAACCCTAATCCTTAAACCCTAGCCCAAACCCTAAAACCTAAACCTTAAACCCTAACCTAACCCTAAACCATAAACCATAAACCCTAACTTTAAACCTTAAACCTTAAACCCTAAACTCTAACAGGAAGACAATGTGCCGGCAGCGTGAGGCGGCGGCCGGTGCTGAGGCGTGGCACAGTGATTTGTCTAGGGTTTGAGTGCAAATGAGAGGGAACCAAAATGGAGAAACGGAAGAGCACAACTTGTACCACGATTAATTCCACAAAATACTTTTTTTAAAAAAAAAATAAAACTAATTCCTATGGGATTGGGAACTTGATACCTCGCATAAATAAAAGGGTTCAAGTTCTTAAGAGCTGGATGGGAACTTCAAACCTTAGTGTATCAAGTCTCTTTTGTCAAAAACACTCCCAATAATAAGGAAAGGAACTTGAACCATCATATTTCTAGTTCTATTCTAATTTTTGTCACTATATAGGGTATTGGGTAGGGGCACTGTGGAAGGGTAAAAGGTTAGTGAACGACTGTTTTTTTTCTCCCTTGTTTTGTTCCTGTCGTCAAAAAGGAGGATTAGGAAGGAGGATATTTTAATATTTTACACTAGATTAGAGTGGTATGTATATTGTAGACCTGGGTGCATATGCCCTCTAGGAGCATATGTTCACCAGTTGACATGAAAAATTTTAACACGTTCGCAAACCAATTTGGACAAAAATAAAATGAAATAAATACAAATCAAACTCCACTTAAACTTCAATTGCAGCATCTCCAACTCCTATTCGAACACTGCCTGTAGTTCCGTCCATGACTGAACTTCCCCTCTCTGTATTTATTTTTTTAATGGCAATAACGGTGAACTCAGGACTTAGTTCTTCGTGATCCGGCCAATTAAACCAAATCCCAACCGTTTTCCAGTAGTATTAGGTTGTTTATTGAATCATTCCTCCGACGAGTATTCATAATGCCAATCTCTGGTGATGTTGTTCAATTTGGGTAGGTGGATGAGCAGAACAAGAGAGAACTACTGACTTACAAGAGAAACACAAGTATAACATACCAACTTTTGAGTGATGCTTGCTTTTACAATTATGTTGCGATTGAACAAACCCAATGAATCCAAAACAAACTGATAGTTGAATCCACAAGTGAATCTCCCAGAATGACCTCAGAATTTACAAGCTAAAAGAAGAAACCCAACTTTTTCAGTTCAGAATCTAGAAAATCGATCGAATCTCACTCGAAGTCCAAACTCAATTTAAGTTCGCAAAGCTTAACATGAAAGATATGGAGAATTACCAGAACATTCATCATGTGTTTGTTGCTATTGCAATGGAGAGGAGAGAGAAAGTAACAGTCAATTGTGGTGGGGGTACATGCATCTGAGTTCTTAATTGGGGATAGTACTAGCCGTGTGAATGATTTAGCCAGAGATTCATCAGCGCTGTCGTGAATGCGTCGATTGCAAGCTTTTTTTTATTTTTATTAATTTAAAGCCAGAACAAGCCTGGTGGAAGGGCACCGAGAACTACAAGGGCACACTATATTTAGAGGGAAAGAGAGACTTTTAGAGAGAGGGAAATGATACTTTTAGAGATATATAGAGACTGAGATGGAGAATGAGTTGCATTTTCTATGATTGAATTGCTTGGCTTAGGCTTAAGTTTGATATAAGCTTGTTCATAAATATAAGAAATAATGTTCATGAACATATTAATTTTTGGTCCATTACAAGTGGTATTCAGTTATGGGATTTTTAATATAGTTTTGTGGCTGCTGAAATCGAATGTTTTAGAACTCCTAAATTCATTGTTTAAACTATTGTGAATTTCTATGTGGATTGGGGTTGGGATAGGATTAACATGAGCTTTAATTGTTGATGGACCAAATAAATAGTGTTCACTAAGAAATTGATGAGTTGTGCATTTATCTAATTGTGTGCGTTCATAATCTATATGAAGTTGTTGATTTCACTTGTTTTCCCATACTTAAAAGTAGATGTATATACAGAGTCAGCGGAGGGCAGGTGGCTGTTATGGGCTACAAATTAAGCTATTATCTTGGTTAGTGGGTATGAATGATACTAGAATTGATAGTTTATTATTAATGTTATTATTATTGAATCTTGAATTGTTGACTATGTGCTATGATTCAATATTAGTAGAACAATAAAAATCTTTCTTTGAGCATTTGCAAGTTTTAATGAAGTTTGCGATTGCTTATTATTTGAGAAGCTACGGTTTCATCTATTTAGGGACAAAATAAATATTGTTCACTAATATATTAGGCTTTTGTTCGATTTCCTCATTATGTGCCCACGATATTTAAGAAGTTGCTCATGTTAAATATGAGGTTTGTTGATGCCTTTTTACTTCAAAGAATTGTTAATCTACAGCCTGTATTGAGTTATATTTATGCATTTTTTCATATTGGAATTTTTCAGATCTATATGTGTAATTGTTAGACAACTATGAATGTGATGTGTATTTGGTTTTTTCCATGTAATTGTTAGACAAATGTGATCGTGGGAAAAATGAAGGAGTTGAAATACTTTTAAATCTCTTTATTCAATATTAAAGACAGTTAATGAATGACGTCAAACCTCCTATTTAACGTATAATTACAAGCAAATTATGTAATGATTCATTGGTCTAACTAGAGCTATTCCCTTCTTCTTGTTGAATTATTCAAAGTTTCATATTTACTTCTCTTTATCCATGTAGTTGAACCTTTGTTCCAGTCTTATTTCCACTTCCTTCCATCGTTAAAATTTAAGTTGATAGTTATCACCTTTCTAAATGTGCATGAGAGAATGGTGTAGAGCATGGCATTCAATTGTTTATATGTTATTGTCAATGTGAGTCTTCTTTGTAAATATAGGCATGTCGTCATTGGGTATCTTCTCACTAAATACCTGTACTTTTGGGCAACGTTGATAGCTTAAAAGAAAATAATGAAGCATGTCACATTGAGTAATCGATTCAAGAATCGGACATTGTTAAAGATGCCGAGGACAAACAAACTCTAGGGGCCCAAAAGAGTCACTCGAGTCGAAAAGGGTGTTCAGCTTGAAAAGCATGTTCGGTTTGAATTGCCTCATGATCATCCTACTTCCAAGTTGCAAATTAGAACCGCAAACCCTAAACCTAAACCCTACCCCCAACCCTAATGCCACAATCCTAAACTTTAACTCAAATCCCTAAACCCTAAACCCTGAACCCTGAACACCTCACAAAGCAAGTAATATTTACAATGAAAAATAACACTTTGTTTAATGACCATTATATATTGTCCAATATACCATAAAACGCTAACCCCTAAGCCTAAACCCTAACCACTAAACCCGAAACCCTAAATCCTAACCCAAACCCTAAACCCTAAACCCTAAACCCTAAACCTTAACCGTAAAGCGTAAACCATGGATGCAAAATGTGGCCGAACCGCAACGAAACAGCTGGATTAGAAATGTTTTGGAGTTGGGCAAACCGTGTTTTCATGCCGCGATAGCCGTGATATAGAACGCAATTGCCGTATTAGAGTAACAAAAAATTAAAAAAATTAAAGAAGATGCTAATTCGAGATCTACAACCACAAATCGAAATCCATGAACATTAATTCAACATCTGGAACAATAATCCATGTCTTGTTCACGAGTTGGAAAAAAAAAAACGAAGGGAGAACCATACCTGCAGTATCGGCGGCTAGGAAGCAGCTAGAGGCAAATGCGCGGCGACCGGAAAGGCGACTCCAAAAAACGACATACCGACGGTGGGGGTGGGGGCGGCGATGAGGTATGGCTCAGCGATTTGTATTAGGTTTGAGTACAGATGAGAGGGGACGAAAGTGGAGAAACGGAAGTCCGCGACTTGTCTCAAGATCAATTCTGCAAAATATTTTTCTTCTTTTTGGTTAAAATAAAACTAATTCTTACAGGATTGGGAACTTTATACCTCCTATAAATAAGGGGGTTCAAGTTCATAGAAATTGGAGGGGAACTTGAAACCAGAAGGTATCTGGTCTCTTTTCTTAAAAACACTCACCAAATAATAAGCAAATAAACTTGAACCCTCATATTTCAAGTTCTATTTCAATTTTCCTCACTGAATAGGGTATTGAGTTGGGGCGCTATGGAAGGGTAAAATTAGGGCTGGAAAAATTTCGGGCCCGGGTCATTTCGAGTACGAACAAATTAGACAATCAGACAAAACAGCCATATGCATACCCTATTTGGATTTAAATTCATACAAGCAGACCATACCCGGATGTCCGATTTAACCTGTGTGTTGTTGTATATCAATGGAAAACAGACCATCCTTGATATGAAATACTCAACCCACCATATTCTTGCTATTGTTTTTATTGCAATCCCTTTTTCCCTTTTTTTGGGCCCATTTTTAACGTCAAAGTGACATTGATACGTATAGTCGTAAAGCGTTTACCAATCTGGGTATCTCAGATTAACTTTCCATTCAGAGAACATTCTTTTCAACTATAGAAACTAATTACGGTGGGCCGAAACTTAGGGCTAACACTTAGGGCATAGAAAGTTGAATGATGTCACAGCTTACGGGGGAGAGAGATAACAACGACAAAAAATTGAGTAACAGAAACAAAAATTGAGTGACAGCAACAAAGTTAAAGGAAATGAATTGATGAAGAAAGTGAATTTTACCTTGAATGGCTGCTGCTTTGAGTAAGAGCCAGAGAATCTATGGTTAGAGGAGAGAGAAAGTGAGCTTGATGGCTAATGCTTTGAGCAAGGGCCAGAGATGCATTAGAGCCCTGAGGAGTGGAAATGCAAGCAAGGAGGAGAGAGAAAGAGTGGCCACGGCTTCACGAAAGGAGATGCTTCCCATTGATTTTCATAATAGAATCTAGGGTTTTCTAATTTGGCGTTTTAACTTTTCAGTTTTTTCACTAAAAAATTGAAAGGCCTGCCTCTTTTGCCTAAGGCTAGGAGCCCAAGCTTGCAAAATTTTCAGCCAATTCACATTTGGGTTCGGACAGTCCGATTGTCCAAATTTGTCTGCACCCAGATTCGGTAACATATTTCGACAACTTGGACTTGGTTCAATTTAGTCGAACCCAACCCGGTTTTGCATCCAAACTTGCCTGGATGTCCTAATTTCAAATTTGAACATAAAAAATGTGTCCACATCTGGTTTTTTTCCGGATCAGACAAATCCAAGTATTCGTGTTGGGCACTTTTTTGCCACCTCTAGGCAAAAGGTTAGTAAATGACTATTTCTTTTTCTCCCTTCTTTTGTTCCTGTCATTTGAAAGGAGGATCAGGATGGACGATATTTTAACGTTTGACACTAGATTAGAGTAGTATGTACATTGTAAACCTTGGTGGATATGCTCTCTAGTATGTATATTGTAGACCTGGAAGAATATGTTCACAAGTTGACATGTACAATTTTAACACGTTGGAAAATCAATTCGGGCAAAAATAAAATAAAACAAAATACAAATCAAACTCTATCTAAACTTCCGTTGTAACATCTCCTACTCTTATTCAAACACTACCTACAATTCCATCCATTAATTCAGGCATTAATTCTTCTTGCTCCAACCACTTAAACCAAATCCGAGTTGTTTTCCAGCACTATTGGGTTATTCATTAAAGCATAACTCCGGTGAGTGTTCACAATGCCAATCACCGGTGATCCCATCCAATTTGGGTAGATGGATGAATAGAATAAGAGA
>NCQV01043809.1:4073-22841 GCA_002740545.1 Lophocereus schottii
TGTGTCAGTTACAAATAATCAAGGGGGAGGGGAAAAGATGAGTTCCTTAAGATACCACAACTCCTTGGCTGCATACATTACATTAACCCCCTGGTATAAGAAGGGTCTCACGTCCAAATGCAGCTGAAAAGGTTCATGAACTGAATAGGAACACCAAACATCCTCCTTTTTAATGCACTCACACCCTTACAGCATCTCTAACTTTGGACGGACATATCTCGCGATTTACTGGGCCAAATTGCATGCTTTTGGGCTTGTTGGAAAGACCGGGATGTGAAGTTTCCAAAAAGCACACGTTTTCTCAATTTGGACCAGCCGTTTGAAAGTTATGGCCCAAACATTGAAGACTACTCAGACTAGCCTGCGCTTGGACATTGGGCCTTTCAGGTCTCTTGTTGTCCAACCAAATGAGATCCAATTTAAGCATGGTTGGACTTATTAGAAATATAACATCTTAGGCTAAAATATTAAGTGGGCCCTCAAGCCGTGGGTGCACCAAATCTTACACAAAACAAGTAACAAAGACCGGGTTATGATTGAATAAACCCGGTGCTAACTCGTCGGGCATTGCCATGATTGTTCTGCAAAGTATAGCCACGTCCTTGACCTCCTTGAGCTTAGTAGGGTCTTCCTTGAGCTGAGAAAGGAGCGTAGGAGAGTGGGCTTGATGGTCTCCATCACTGAAGAATACCAAAGCTAATTATCAGCGTCTGTAAACATCTTTGCGGCACTCATAGGGAAGACAGTGGAAGTATATATCGATGATATAATTACTAAGAGTGTCAAACAAGTTAATTATGTGAGGGACCTTAAGGAGACCATTAGGATACTAAGGCACTATGGAATGAAGTTTAACCCTAAGAAGTGTAGTTTTAGAGTTAGATCTGAAAAATTTTAGAGGCACATGATTGATCAAAGAGGCATTGAAGAAAGCCTTGACAAAGTCAAGGGGGTGCACGACATGAAGCCTCCAATAACCATGAAGGAGGTACAGAAGCTTACTGGCTGAACAGGCGTGCTTGGAAGGTTTATGTCGAGATCAGCTGGTGAGTGCCTGCCTTTCTTCAAAGTCCTAAAGAAGAAGACATGCTTTGGCTCAGATGAGGATGCCTAACAAGCTTTCCAAAGCCTCAAGGAATACTTAGGAAGACTCCCTCGGATGGTAAGCTTTACTGTAAGGGAACCGTTGTTACCTACCTTGCCGTCTCTGACCATGCGATGAGTGTGGCGCTGCTCGTGGAAAGAGATGGACATCAACTGCCAGTTTACTACATTAACCACGTCCTAGCAGGGGTCGAGTAATGCTACCTCCTCATCGAGAAGTTTGCATATACTTTGTTAATTCCAAGTCAAAAGCTGCATCCGTACTTTGAGTCGCATCAAATTGTTGTTTTAACCGACTAGCGGTTGCGAAACACTCTTGAGAGGTATTGAAGCTTCGGAAGAATGTTAAAATGGGTTGTTGAGTTAGCACCCTACAACATCGGCTATACATGAAGGAGACCAAAGCCCTTGTTGACTTCATCCCTGAATGCTCAATCCCGTATGAGCCCCAAGAGACGGGTAGCAAGGCATGGATGCTATATGTCGATGGGCACTCATACAAGCACGTATTGAAGTTTATGTTCAAGACGTCCAACAATGAGGCCCATTGGCTAGGATGCAAATTTGCAATGCCCTAGGGGCTGGGTATTTGATGGCTTTGTTCGACTTCCAACTGTTGATGAGTCGGGCTAGAGGCAAATATGCAGCCCGTAACCCAGCCATGATAGCTTACTTACTTAAAGTAAAGGAGAAAGCTTCTATGTTCCAAAATTTAAGATTGAATATGCACCTAGATTGGAGAATCGATGAGCTATTGTCTTGTTAAAGCTTTCCAGTTCCTCTCGGAATGGATACCACAAGAGCATTCACTGAGAGATCTTATCAGAGCGAATGATTGATGCCAAGGAACTGGTTTGGACCGATAGGAGCAAGACATAGATGGAGCCCCTCATGAGTTATTTGTGTGATGCAACCCTACCATAAGACTTGAAAGAGGCCGACCGCATTAAGAAGACATCTAAATGGTTCTTGCTACATGAAAAGCTCCTCTACAAGAAGGCGTTGTCGCATCTCCTGCTATGATGCACCACCATAGAAGAAGGTAAGAAGATCGTGGCCGAGATACACGAAGGGGAGTGTGAGTCGCACATCAGGGGACAAAGCTTGGCCATAAAGGCATTGAGAATGGCTACTATTGGCACACACTTCAATAGGACACAATTAAAATGGTTAGAAAGTGTGATAAGTGCCAATTATTTGCCCCCTACATGACTAGCCATCTACCTTGTCAATGACATGCATTCCCCATTGCTATTTCACCAAGTAGGTAGAAGCAAAGGTGGTAGCATCCATCACCGAAATGAAGGTCCCCAATTTCATATGGAAAAATGTCATAAAAAGGTTTGGGTCCCTGATAAGTGCTTAATGCGTACGTCATTTTAGGGCCATTTTACCACATTTTTAGCAGAACTATGTGCTTTAAGTCATAATCTATACTCCTATTCTCAATTTATGCTTGGGTATGGTTGTTTGATATGTTTTGCAGGATTTTAGACCTTTCTACCCAGTATTTGACCCTTGTTGGATGTATTTTGACCTCCCCCATGGACACTCATGCGATGTTATGCCCGTGGAGTAGGTCCCAAGAGCAATGGTATTCGAAAATGGCCGGAAGTTTGATACCGATAAGGTACAAGACTACTGTGCAGAGTATAACATTTAAACAAGGTTAATAACTACAGGTAGACCCCAAACAAATGTACAAGCTGAGTGTACTACCAAGCAGATCTTAAATGGACTCAAGGAGAGACTGGAAAACACAAATGGGCTAGGGCTAATGAGCTCTTGGCCATACTATGGGGCATTCGGATAACTGAGGAAACACCCTCCTTACTTGTCTATGGTCTAAGGCAGTGATTCTGGTGGAGGTTGCTATCCATACCCATCGAATCACCACCTTCCAGGAGGACCTTAACAAGGCCCTAAGGAAGGCACTGACTTATTGCCCATGCTAAGGGGAGATGCCTAACTGAGAGAAGGGATCCCAAAAATCAGGATGGGCCCAATTGTACAACTATAAGGTTAAGGAGAGAACCTAACGGGAGGGAAACTTGGTCCTATAAAAAAATAGAGGCCATGGAAAGGGAAAAATTCAAGGGAAGCTTACATCCAATTGGGAAGGGCCATACATGGTCATTGAAGAAGTATGCTCTGGGACATTTCACCTCTCAACCTTTTAAGGACAAAGGATGTTATAGACATGGCACTTCAACAACCTTAGGATATACTATGTATGATATGGGTTGAACGTAGTTATGTGTTCATGTAAAACAAAGGCCTTTTTCACTTTAGCATGTCTATGGTATGTTTGCTTGGCCCCGATTTTATCATCTATGAATATCAATGAATGATTATTTCCTTGAATCTGATTTTAGTCAATTGTCATCAAGTTTGGGGGCGTAGGGGCTTAAAGCGGGAAAATGTCCAACGAAATGATAAAAACTTAATGACAAACCTAAAAGGTGAGGTACATTGATGTAAGGATCAGCTCATTTGGCTGGTGTCTAAACTTAGCCCATGAATGCCACAGTAGGCAATGAGAACGATATGACATCGGTCTTGCATCTAAACCCATCCTACCCTCCTCAAGGGAGGGATCTAACCAAGCGTGGTAGCTTAGTTTAACGATATGCTCATGCAAGGATTAGCTTGTTTAGTTGGTGTCTGAACTTAACCCACAAATGTCATGGTTCGTAATGGAAATGATAGGATGTCGGCCTTACAACCAAACTTGTTCCACCCCTTTAAGGAAGAGATCTAATCAAGCATGACAACTTGGTTAAACGCTATGTGATGCTAGGTCCATAGACACTATTGTAGGCCTTGGGAAGTAGAGCATCGGTCTTACTATTGAACTCTTCATCCAAACACCTTTAGCCCCAAGGGTCTACGGGATGATATACGATATGACTATGCTTATTGTTCCCTTCTCGCAGGGATAGAGGCAAAGCCCCTTTACCCTTAAAGGGTAGGTAACTCAAAATTGATAAACGACCGAAATCCTTCTGTATATGATATCAACACATAGCGGTAGTAAGAAATGTAAAGATATGACGAAAAACAAAGCATCCCTATATGAGAAGTGTCATACACATAAGTAAGATAAGATGTCACAATACACAAATATGAGTTCTAAATAAATAGAATAAACTGAAAAGATGTCCATAAAATGTTAGCTTAAAGGCCTAAGGTGAAAACCAATCACTCACAAGAGCAAAGTCTAGCAAACTAGAGAAGAGCAAAGTAAAGGGGAGAGGAGAAGTCAAGGTTACGCATCATCATCATCAGCATCTTCCACTTGCCTTGCCATAAGCATTAGTCGCCTCAGCACCACCCTCAGATGGGTCCTCTGGGGCATACTCAGTGAAGGATGGATGGGTAGTAGATGGCACACCTGAGCGAGAGCGAGCAATCTCTAGGTGAGCCTCCTCCTTCCTCTGAAAATAAGCGTTGGCATCCCTCATCTTGATCACCTTAGCCCACTATAACAGAATCTCTCGATCGGGCATGAACTCTCATTTGTCCCTATCATACTCTCGGGCAGCCCGAGCGATAAGGTCCTTCATAACCTTCTGCTCCTTATCATAGGAAATGTTAACGGCATCAAGCTGAGCTTGGTAGGCTTGGCTCTCCATCAAAGCCTTGTCGGCCTTGAACTTGTGCTCCAGCTCCTTCAGCTTATGTTCTAGCTCTCGGTTCTTACGCCATTCAGCGTGGATCCTCTTCTTAAGGGCTTTTATCTCCTTCTTGTTACACCTTGTCTGTTGCCTAAGTGAGTTGAGCTCAGCCTCAGTTATGCGTTGAGAGGGAACCAAATGAAGGGATGAGAAAGTGCGAACCACACCCTACACATGGGAAATAAGATGGTTACGATGAAACGCAAAGAACAGAATAAGTTTCAAATGCTAAAGATACATACATCCTTGAAGTAGACATGGCAGCCTCTGAGGTACTAGGGACCTATTCTGAGCCCGAGGCAAAGGTGAGCTCCCACTTTTGGGTGAGCTGCTGAAGTAATGCCACCTTCCCTTCTTAGTCGGTGGAAAAGAAAGAGCTCTGATCCTCGAAGGAGGGATGATCAGCCAATTCGGGAAGGGCAAATCGCAGAGGTGGCCTTTTCTTCTTAGTTAGAGGCAGGCTTGAGGGTGTGCTGCTTGTTTCCATCATTGAAGAAACATTAGTAGGCTAGGAAGATGTCCCCATGACTCGATCGGGTTGCATTGGAGTCTTTATTCGCTCCAACACTTAACTCTTTGGTCTGCGATTCCAAGACGATAACTATGTTACGAGGGGGAGACATATACTTTGTGAGCGGGATATGTTTGGTGAGCCTAAGCTTCCGAGGCCGAGAAGAAGAACATAGCGGAGGAAGGTCCTAGACCTCTTGCATAACATGCTCCCTAGCTTCTTTCTCCCGCTTTGTATTATCAAGGTGACTCCTCTTTTCCTTTGTCAGCTTGGCCCTCACACTGACCAATATGTGTATCACTTCCTCTGCAAGAAGCAAGATCAAATGACTAAGGTTAACAAAGAAAATGTAGATCAAATCAATGAAGCAATAATTAAGTTACCGCAACGAACAGTTGAACTAAGCTTAGTGCCGTAAAGGAAGCACCCATAGCTAAATAACACCATTCGAGGAAGCCAACTAGCTGGAACCTTTATGGCCTTCCCGAATTGGGGACGGACGAAGTCAACAAGTTGGAAGTAGCTCACAGTTGCCATCCCCTTCTCCCCTGTAGTGGTGTGAGGCTTATTCCAGGTCTTGTTCGGGCCTCGCCTATTATAGATAGGGATAGTCCAGTCCCAATTCACCCTCTTTTATGTAAAAAAATTATACTTCCATCCATGGACGGGGGGTGGCTTGTCCAAGGCAGATATATAGTGGGTCGGGTAACTATCAGGTACTAACCTTTCTCCCACTTTTGTTATTGTTGGGTTGGATGATATGCATATATGAGAAGGCCAAGGCAATGCACCTGAGATGCTAAAGCTTAGAAGTTGCAATTATCGATAAAATGGATGCCCAAGCAATAAGGATAAGTTGCGCAACCACAACATCATACGTTTGGAGGATTTCTATGACTATCTTAGGAAGCAGAAACCGAAGGTCATATCCAAAGGCTCTTGAGTACACACCTATACATCCCGGTGGGGGGTTATCTATGGTATCTATATGCAAGAGAATGATTAACCTATAGTTACATCAAAAAGAATTCTTTACCTCAAAGTTAATGATTTTATTAAGCTCATCGAGGAATGAGGGATTGATATAGTGGGAGCTAGCCCCGCCTTCCGGGTTAGACCTAGCAGCGCTGCTAGAGGGGGCTAGATCCTACTCCGGCTCCTCAATTACGACTGTGGATGACATACCTACACTAGCAAAATGCCTAGGAAGCAGGTTAGCTACGAATAGCTCTTATGGATATGATACAGCCGTACTCGAAGAGTTGGAGTCAATGGATAGAGAGCTACTAGAGCTCTCTCTGAGGAATTTTAGATTAGCCCAAAGGAATTTGCATAACAGAATCGCTGCAAGTGGACTTCGAGGGTGCCTAGAGTCCGACTCAAAGTTATTTTCATAATCCTCTAAAGGGCCGACGTTTTCCTTAAGGAGTGAGATTAGGCGTAAGTCAACAGAATTATTGTTATACTTATCCTCCTCGAAGCCCAATGAAGGGTTAAAGGGTGATCCTAGTGAGTAAGCAAATAATGACATAGCTATGTTACAAGAATGATAAATGAAGGAAGAAAGGATGGAAACCTTGGTGATTGCCAAGGCAAAGGAATGAGTCTTTTAGTGATTCTCTCTAACTTTCTCTCTCTAGAATTTTAAGGAAGGCACATGGATGCAGATGAGAAATGATATAGAAGCAAGGCGCATATATATGCATTGAATTGCCTCGAGGAGTGTACTAAAATATGATGATCCACATCAGGCAAAATCCCAAGTGCTAAAATCCAAGATGGGCCAAAGAGAAAAAGGAAAAGTAAGGCTCTAAAAAATGAAGGTGGGCCCTGTGGGAGGGGCTCGACCTAGTGGAGGGAGAGTCCTCTCCTATTTGGCCAAACCAAATAGAGAAGGAGCCTCTCTTTCATTCGGCCTAGCCGAATAGAGAAAGAGCCTCTCCCATTCATGGAGAGAGGAGTTCTTTCTCGTTTGGCCCAGCCAAATAGAGAGAGGATGCCTCTCGCATTTGGCCAGCTGAATGGGGGAAGAGCCCTCTCCCATTCGAGCCAACCGAATAGAGAGGGATCCCTCATATTCGGCCACCTCATTCGTAATATAAAAAATTAGCTGGTCAATTAAGTGTACGAAAAGGGGTAATATTAGAACGTCTTCGCACAATATCCATGGGTCGATTATCAAAAGAAATCCACCAGAACAAACGATGAAAAGCGTAAACACAAAGAGCTCGTGAGTTATGATGCGTCAAAGACTCATACGGAGACGAATTAGCAAAGGTCAATGATTCATTGATAGCGAAAACTTCAAGCATACGATGAAGACAAGCAAGAACAACAACAAAGATACTAATGCCATGGCTTGGATACGCAGCAAATGAGGGCGTACATACCCGTCACAACAAATAAGCGTAAAGTGAAAGATACTAAGGTGCTTCAACTCATATTTGATAAAGGAGAAACCGCAGTTGTCATGGAACTAAGACCCCAAAGCCAAACCAAACTCCTTTTTGGAGGAAGGAAGACTTTTCTTCTCCAAAGGAAGGAGCATTTTTCGGTTAGCAGATGGGCTGTAAATCTCCACCTTAGGAGTAACCTCGTCCTTGGCCTTTGGAAGGGGTTGTCTCCGCTTCGGGTGGCGCTCGATTCATCATTGAAGGGCCTGATCTCTCTTTCTCTTAGTAGAAAGGCTCATCTTGTTCTCTCATGGTAGGAACCTATTTTGCACCTTTGACGGGATGCCATGAGGAAGAAGGGGAAATGCCAAGGAGTCTGAACTCTCAACGCCCTCACAACCGATTAGGGTATTAGCACTCACCTCTAGCCTTTAGCACTAAGAAAGTCAGTCACCATTGGTGTCCAACTAAATCTCAATACTCTCCCAGTGGAAACTCTAGGAAGCCTCATTAAGGTCTTAGGCTACAAAGGGGGAGATAATCTGGAAACGAATTGCCTCGTGAGGAACGGAGACGTAGAATACTAACTGTGTTATCTCAGAAATCCCCACGTCATATGCATAGTGCTTAACTTGGCCTTTGAGAAGCAAGGGCAAAGTGATAGCGAATGAGGTCAGACAGGTCTAGACGGAAGGATTAGGGGCTCCACAAGAAGTTTCCTAGCCACGACAAGAAAAGCTTGGTACCCTCCTCACACTTAAGGAAGGGAAATACGAGCTTGAACATTACAGATCTGTGAATGAACAAGGCCTCAAATGGAGGCAGTAGGCATTTATAATGCTTTAAAAATACGAACCAAGCGAATCCACATCTCACGTGAACACTTTGGGAGACGTTGCATTAAGATGGGAGGGGCTAAATGATTGTGATATTTAGTAACCCTTCCAATAGAAAGGAAACACGTGGCACTAACCAAATCAACATCGGGTCAGAGTTGACCATAAGGAAGATAGAAGGATGCTGGAGGGGTATAATGGTAATTTAACCCCTTAAATAGGATAATTTACTATCCTACCATTGGGTACCAACCCCAAGGCTATAAATACCCCAACACTTGTTATTTTGGGGATTTTTACTATTCACAATCTGACTATCTCATTAAACACTCTTCCAAACAGTAAACTCTCTCTCTACTCTTTTCTCTCTGTCTATTCCCATAATTCTTCATGAGACTGACGTGAGTGTCGGAGGGGCCTTCCTCGGGAAAAACACCTGGGGTCAACCTTTGTGTAGGTCTTTGAAAAGGGGTACACGTTAGCTCGCACAATCAATCGGTACGTCAACCAAACATAAGTCTGGGCACCACCACCATTGAAGTAAGTTTCTTCCGAAACAAAATCAAATTCCAGATTCTAAATAGGCTTCTTCAAGTACTCATCTATAACTATATTAGAAACTTCATTACAACAACATAGATTTTGTGATAAAATTTTCTGTAAAATGTCGTTTGATTAAATCTCTTTAACCTTATGATTTTTTTAAGATTTTTATCTTGTAAAAACAATTCTCACAATTTCAAACAAGTAGTATAATCTTATAATCCTCAATCAAATTACATAATTTTGATTCCTATGATCCTAACCAATTATAAGTAGAATCTTGATTCTAACGTCCTTGTCTATAATAATATTTATACTATTTGAGTTTTATCAAGGATGAAAGCGATAGCCACCTATGGGAATAAGCAACAGATACTAACATATGGAATTTCAAAATGCAAGAAAAGTCTTAGCAAGAATGGTCTCCTTGAGAGAAAATGGTCTCTTCTCTTAAGAATTGGATCTGATTAATTATCGTAGTAAAAAGGCTAAATGAAATGAGAATAAGGATCTAGTCTCTCAAATTGATAAAGCAACTCAAGTGGATATAGAATTTGAAGCTCACAGACAGGTTCAACAGGAAGCGAAGGAGAATGTACTGTAGCCTCCTAAAGTATCTTTAATGGATACATTGGCTAAGAACAACCCTACTATGGTGTTCTAACTTATTCTAATCCTATTTGGAATGTGACTGATGAAGAGTATTGCACTTCTGATGATGATGAGCGAGATTCCAATGGTGAGAAAAATCATAGGAGTCCTATAATTTCCTTAATAAGAATTAGAAGCACTAGTTCTAGGAGGTGCGGTAGATTGCGCTAATTATTAAAATGTTTGAGAATAGGGTGGCTTCTTGAGACTACAAAGAAGTCTCAAATCCAAATGGAAACTTTTGGAAGATTTCTCCTTAATTGATATTCCATGTGACTAAGACCTATAACATGCTCACCTAGGGGCTTTGGCTCATAGGGGATAACTACTTCACTATCCGGCCTTCAATTTCGAATTTTATTCCTGATAAAGAACTCATATGATATTTGACTTGGTGGATTCATATATCAAACATTAGTATTGAACATTTTAATCTATATTTTCTAGAGGTGATTGGAGAAAACTGATGAATGTCATATTTACGTAGATTTTATGAGTGTTTAAGAGTCATTTTAATGGATTAATATGCTTAACTATGCTATTTATGCCCTATTCCTATTATTACGCTTAGTTTCACTTGTTTTAGGAGATTTTGTAGATTTTGACTTTGTGAGCCAAGTTATGTGAGTAGAATGAATAGTTTTGAGGCCTTATAGATCAAAGAAGATAGCAAAAGTGGGCCAAAGATACCCAACACAGACCAACAGTAGTAAATACCACGACCTAGAAGGTTCTAGGAGAAGTAGTTGAACAAAATATGAAAACCAGCATGACCAATAGCCACCATGGTCTGTCTATGGTGGTGCCCACGGTCCATGGTGGCCCCCTTTCCCTCGGATCGTCATGTTTTCTAGCGGTTGTTCGATTTCCAAGCGGTTTTGACACTTGGTTGTAGCATTTTCGTGATAAGAAGTGCTATTTTTAGCCTCATTCCATCCTCATCATTCCGTTTCCTCTCTTCAATTTCATTAATTAGATTAGAATTTAGATTACATTAGAGGAAAATAGATTGAATTGAAGTGCAGATTTGTAAGGATTCCATGTCGTGTTTGCAATTGATAGCTTCAACCGGATTATTTGGCTGAGCATTTCACTTCTCTATCTTCTCTTATCTTTTCTCATTTTAGATTTATGTTTTTTAATCTTATGTTGTTTAATTTTGGATTTATACAAATATTAGTTAAGTTCTCGATTTGTTGTTCATCTTTTTGAGTATTTTGGAATTGTTGGATTGTTTTATCGAATCTTAGAAGTTTATTGCCTTGTAAGAAATTTGATCACTTTCTTGCATGTTTTGGGTATTCAATGATGAACTAAAACGTGAAATTCGATACTTGAACCCTAGGATTTGACTTGATTGTGTGGAGTCTTGAGAAAGTCATACCAATTGCGAAACCACGAGTTTGATAATCGCATGCTTAATGAAACTAAACAAATCGAGAGCCCTTGAGAAATGGTAATTGGTTAGATTTAGGTATTTCACCTTGGAAGAGGGTTGTGATACTTCAATTATTGGTTTTAAAACAACCAATCGAGGAAGAAGTGTATTATTGGTATATGAATTGAGAAATTGCTCGTTTTGTATAATTCCTTGATTATTTATCCACTGGATTAGATGGTATATTAATTTAATTTCAATCTCCAAAATTTTAATCTGCTTAGCCTATTTTGAGGGGATAAAGCCCAGTCGATCAACCTAGTCCTTGTGAGAGACGCCTTTGATTTGCTGCAACGCCAATATGTGCTTACGGCCCTATCACGTTTTTGCCACCATTACCTGGGACTAGTGTCGAATGTTGGGTTTTCGAAAAGCTTGACTAAGCATTTTGTTTTTCTTTAAAGAAATCAGAAAAAAATAAAAATAAAAAATTTTTTAAAAAAAGAGCAATGACAATTTTTCATTTTCCTCAATTAGAGCATGAATTATTTTGGACGTATTTTAAGCATTTGAATGTATTTCTTGCTCAATGTGGTTATTGTGTGGGTAAATGGAAAATTTTGGACATTGCTAATGAGGGTGTGAATAACAAAACTCGTGCTCTTTTAGGGCACTAGGGGGTTTATGGTAAAAGTGTTGATGAAGAATAGTATTTACTTGAGTGGATTGCTTAGGATTCATTAAAATTTAAGAAGGCTAGTCGTGTTTCTAGATATTTATGCTTTTATCCTTGTGCATTTTATACTAGATCTTATTATACTCCTTTTTGATATTACTTGTGCAATTCTTCTGACCATGAAACTAATTTGTGTCCTTATTACGCATGCTATGCTTAACTCGGCTTTGCATCACCCGTGGATAATGCTGATGTTGTCCTAACCATACCTGATTCATCCCTCTCTTCAGCTCAGTGCACGGGACTTGAAGTAGGTAAGCCTTTTAGGGTAGTTGCTAGGTTTGTTAATGCATAGTTTTAAGTTGGAAGATACTTTTGATGAGGTGTATGATCTAGTTGAGACTCCTTTGGAGGGGTCATGTGATGTGTTTGTGCATGAAGGATCTCCTAACCTTAGTTTTAATAATGTTATTTTCCCCAATCGTCTTGATCATTCTTATGTTTACCATCTTTGTTCATTACCCTCTCCTTCCCCCGAGTATTACCCATTGGAAATCCTATGATTTGTGATACTAATGTTGATTTGGACCATAAGCATAACATGTTTGATGTGCTTATTGGGAATGTTGATGACTATATATGCCTAGGTTACTTTAGGGAGTATGATCCTTCAACTGAGCTTTATTGTGTACGCCTAGAGGACTTGCCTAGGATAAGTTTGTGGACTACATTCTTTAATCCTTCCCATGATTTTTCTATGAGCTCTGATAAGTTTAAGAGGATGCTTATTGTCTTTGTGTGATATTGGTTATTATCTCTTACCTTGTGTTTATCTAAATTGCGGTCCCATGAGTTTAAAATCTTTCGTGTGTTTTGATGGCATCTACTTGGACAAGTCATGTCTTAAAGTTGTGATGGAGTGCCTGATACTCCTTTTGCCCTAGTTAGAAAGAGGCCTTAACTTAGGTGTACCCAGTACCTAACCTGGTGAGGCCCTGTTCTTTTCGTTGGGAAATTGCATGTGTGGAATGGGTGGGAGTGGGAAAGGGAGGGAAGGCATGGGTTAGAGTGCGTAGGAGTGGTGATAAGTGCTTAATACGTATATCATTTTAGGGTCATTTTGCTGCATTTTTAGTGAGAATTATGTCTTTTATGTCATAATTTATACTCATATTCTCGGTTTATTCTTGGGTATAGTTTTTTGATGATATTTACAAGATTTTACACCATTTAACCTAGCATTTAACCCTCAGTTGAGTGTACATTTGACTGCCCATGGGTGCCCCTGAGTTACCATGCCCCTAGAGCAAGAGAAGAGCAGAAGCATTTGGTTCCAGCCAAGACCACAATCCAACTGTGGTGGATGCCATGGACCGTGGTAAGCCTGTAACTACTAGCCTTTTCATCTTCATTCGTTGTACGACTGAAGATGGTCCATTTGCTGCTTAAAAGACGTGTTCCAAGGCAGAAAATAGAAGAGTTTTTGAGCAACCATAGCCATTTTCCCAACTTCTCTCACATCTTTCTTTTAGTTTAGTTTAGTTTTAATTTTGTTTTTGATGTTTAAAGGAAGAAGCTTTGCTCGTGGAGGCTTGAAGATTGTGGCACAATTCAAGGGTTGCCATAGTTGTAAAGTTTTCCTTCCTTCCTTTGTATTTATTCTTGAACTCTCTTATTTTTGTTGAATTAGAAATATGAGTGAGTACTTTTATCTAATCTAGGGATTTGTTAGCCATAGCATTGTAGTTGAATCCCATATCTTTGAAACCTTGTGCTTATTTCATATTTGGAATGATTCATATCTATCTTGAAATTGGAATGCTGTGAGTGGAATTTGGCCAACTTTGCTTGCTAATGTTAGATGGTTGAGTGAAGTACTGAAAGCTAAAACTCACTACTCAATCATCTTGATAGAACTTGACATAGAGACACGCGAGAGATAATTTCTTGTTATGAGGAAACTTAGCATTCGTAGATCTTCATCCTAGACTAAATCAAAGACACTTGAGAGAGTGTTAGTTGAATTTGTTTAGGCAATTTAGTTCATTTCGAAAGAAAGGATTAAATTCAACTCGATTGTAATTTCTTGAATCGTTCAGTGTATGAAAAGTGCATACTTAATTCTATGAGCCAACTCTTTACTTGGTGAATCAAATTCCTAGATGCTTTACCCGAATTGAATTTGCAAATAGTTAATTAGTTTATTTAACCCGACTCATTGAAAGGATTGATCCCTTAGCAATGTCAATAGGTCATTGACTCAATAGGTTGCTTTGGTCCCTAAAGATGATCTTTCAATCTATATTACGACATCTGTGTGCTTACGGACGTGTCAAGTTTTTGGCGCCGTTGGCGGAGACCAAATTGTTAACCATTGAGTTAGTGTTACAAAATTGACTGTGTGTTTTACATTATTTTTGTTTTCCTGCTTTTTTGATTGTGTTGGTAGTGTTGGTGATTGTGCTTATAGGAATCTTGCCCCATTCATGCGAAGTCCATTTCCATACGAACCTGATCCTGAGATTGAGAGGAGTTTCCGTTTAAGAAGGAAGAAGCAAAAGCTTGAGGAACAAAGACGTAAGGCTAGAAGAACCTCACCAAATACGGTAGGAGGAGGAGGTGACCAAAGAAGGACGCCTAGGGATTTTGTTACCTCAGGAGTCCAATGGCATGGCCTTAAGCATCACTCATCCTAATGTTGAGGCAAAGAATTTTGAGCTCAAGCCAGCTCTTATTTCCATAGTACAACAATCCAAGTTTCGAGGCATCCCATTAGAAGACCCGAACTTACACTTCTTGATCTTTTTAGAGGTGTGTGACATAGTGAAACTTAATGGAGTCTCTACCGATGCCATTCAACTGCGGCTATTTCCCTTTTTATTTAAGGATAAGGCAAGAGCATCACTGCATTCTTTACCTTCGGGATGCATCAACATGGAATGAGCTTACTAGAGCTTTCCTTACTAAATTCTTCCCACTAAGCAAAACGGCACGTTTGAGGAATAAATTCACCAACTTCACCCAAAGGAATGATGAGACACTCTATGAGGCTTGGGAGCAGTTCCAGGATTTGTTGTGGTTATGCCCCCACCATGGCGTTCAATGATGGATGATTGGTCAAGCTTTCATACAATAGAGTGACCCAACCTGTAAGGCCCACTATTGATGTCGTGACAGGAGGAACCTTGATAAATAAGAATGAACATGAGGCCTACAATTTGACTAAGGAGATGCGCTGAACAATTTTCAATAGTCTAACGAACAAGGCCAACCCAAGCGGGTTAGAGGTAAGCTTGAAGTTGATGCATTTACTTCACTTAATGCTAAGGTAGATGCCATGACTCAAAGGTTGAAATGATTAAATGTGAATGTTGTGAATTCTAGTGCCCCTCCCCTATCATGTGAAATATGTGGTTCTATTGACCATTTGAATGAGAATTGCCAAGTTGGGAGTTCTTTTGCCCAAAATACTAGTGACCGAATTAATTTTGTCAATAATTTCAACCCGAGATCGACCAATGATCTTTATTTCAACACTTACAATCCTGGTTGGAGGAACCATCCAAATTTCTTATATAGGTCTAACCCTTTCACAATGTCCGAAATGAATTCTAGGTAACCCCTCGGATTCCAAAGGCCTCCCTTTCCTTAACTAAAGTCCAAGCTAAAGGCCATGATAGAGAGTATGCTTTTGGCACAAAAAAGCAAGATGAGTATATAAAGCGATTAGCATCTAAGGTTAATGTGCTTATAACTCACAACAAGATGTTGAAAGCCCAAATTGCACAACAAGCTAGCTCTTCATCTATACCCCAAGGTAAATTCCCAAATCTGCCAGAGCCAAATTCTAGGGAACAGTACAACGCCATGAGCCTAAGAGGGGGTAAACAACTTGAGGGACCTAAGGGAGTAAGCAATGATGAAACTTTGCTTGATAGGCATGATGATAATGTCGAGATTGTTAAGAAAGAGGTGTCTATTTCCCCTACTGATTTGCATAAAGATGATGTTGTGAATCATGCTAATGTGGTTCCTAAAGACCCTAAACAAACTTCCCCCAAACATTACACTTTGCCTTTACCATACCAAGGTTAAGCTTGATTTGCAGTTTGGGAAGTTTTTATAGGTCTTGAAGAAACTAGACATTAATATCCCATTTACCGATGCCTTATGTCAAATGCATTCTTATGTAAATTTTTTGTCTAATAAACAAAAGCTAGAAGGGCATGAGACTGTTGCCTTAATTAAATAGTGCAGTGTCGCGATCCAAAATAAGCTTCCTGTTAAGATTGAGGATCCTGGTAGCTTCTCAATTCCTTGTCTGTTAGGGAATACGTCTATTAAACGTGTGTTGTGTGATTTGGGGTCAAGTTTAGTTTGATGTCCCTTTCTTTGTGTGAAAAGCTTGATTTAGGAAAAATGGGACCAAGCATCATTTTCCTATAATTAGCATATCGTTCTGTGAAATACCCAATGGGTATTTTAGAAGATGCCCCAATTAAAGTAGAAGAATTATATGGTCCAGTGGACTTTGTGATACTTGAGATGGAGGAGGATACGCACACCTATCATTCTTAGGAGGCCTTTCTTGGCCATCACCGGGTGCTATATCAATGTCAAAAATAGTAAGTTGTCTTTTGATGTGGGTGATGATCATGTGGACTTTAACTTGTTTAAGGCCCCTAAATTTCCTTCTATTTCTGATGAATGCCATATGATTGATATGGTTGATAGTTTGGTATAAGTATGACCCTCTTGAGCATTATATGTTGAATGATAGTTATACTAAGGATGCAAATCCCGAAGTACCAATGTGTGCTTAATTGTTGGAAGCCTCCCCACTAGTTCCACCTACGTTGGCTAAAGCGAAAACCTTGGTAAGTGATGCAAAGTGCTAGTTTGATGTGAAGCGTGCTCCCTAGGTAGAATTGAACCCTCTTCCTTCTTCTTTGAGGTATGAGTTTGTTGGGTCTAGTTCTACTTATGCTGTGATTATTAATGCGAATCTAAGTGCATCTCAAATTGACTCTTTGCTTAGAATACTTAGGATGCATCGTAAAGCCATAGGATATACTCTTGAAGATCCAAAAGGAATTCACCCATCTGCGTGCATGCATTGTATTTTGATGAAAGATGACCATAAGCCCTCAATTGAGCACCAAAGAATGTTGAATCCTAATATGCAAGAGGTAGTTAAGAAGGAAAATTTAAAACTACTTAAAGCTGGCATTATCGACCCTATCTACTATAGTAAGTGGGTAAGCTCGGTCCATATAGTACCTAAGAAAGGGGGAATGACGGTCATTAGGACTGTCATGGGATGGCGTATGTGTATTGACTATCCAAAATTAAATAAGGCCACCAGAAATGACCATTTTCCCCTTCACTTTATAGACCAAATGCTTGAAATATTGGCCGCAAATTCATATTTTTGTTACTTAGATGGGTATTCGGGTTTCTTTTGAGTCCCTATTCATTGACCAAGAAAAGACCACCTTTATTTGTCCCTATGGTACATTTGCTTATAGGAGAATGTCGTTTGGGCTATGTAATGCCCCCACTACTTCCTAACACTGTATGATGGGTTTTTTTTAATTTTATTGAGGACATAATAGAAGTCTTTATGGATGATTTTTTTGTGTACGGTGCAACACTTGACCATTGCTTGAATAATTTGGCCAAGGTCTTGTAAAGGTGTGGAGATATAAATTTGGTCTTAAATTGGGAAAAGCGCCATTTTATGGTACAAGAGGGGAATGTCTTAGGTCATATTATGTCTAATAAAGGCATTGAGGTTGACAAAACAAAGGTGAAGGTGATTGAAAAATTACCCCTGCTAACTTCTATAAAGGGTGTGAGGATTTTCCCTGGACATGTCAGCTTTTATCTACAGTTCTTAAACGATTTTTCAAAAATTATAAAACCACTCACCCATTTGCTTGTCAAGGATGTGCCTTTTGATTTTAATGAAGAATGATTGACTGCTTTTCTCAGGTTAAAAGACGCATTGATTATAGCTCCGGTGAAGCAAGCCCTGGATTTGGGGCTCCCTTTTGAGGTGATGTGTGATGTGACTAATTATGCAGTAGAGGCAGTTCTACACTAGATGAAGGGCAACAAGCTATATGTTATTTACTATGTGATTCAAACTGTTGCTAGGGCTCAAATCAATTATGCCACGAAGGAGAAGGAGTTCCTAGAAGTAGTATTTGCCTTGGAAAAATTCCGATCTTACTTGATAAACTCTAAGGTCATTGTTTTAACTGATCATGCTGCTCTGAAGCACCTAATGAAAAAGACCGACTCAAAATCCCACCTCATCCGATGGGTTCTTCTCCTCTAAGAATTCGATTTAGATATCAAAGACAAGTCCAAAATGGAGAATGTGGAGGCGGACCACTTATTCCACCTAGGCCCTGAGTCTTTCCCAGTAAAGAGCTCCCAATTGATGATTCTTTCTCAGATGAACAGCTACTTGCCATTTCTCAACGAGCCACCCTATGGTACGCTAATTTGGTGAATTTCAAGGTGTGTGGGATGTTGCCACCTTGGTTATCTTATTAAAAGAGGAAGAAATTCCTTTATGATGTCAAATATTATATAAGGGAGGAACCTCTCCTATACAAACTGTGTGGAGATGGGATACATAGAAGATGTTTGCCAGAAGATAAAGTTCATAGTGTCCTACACCATTGTTATGCCTCGACTTATAGTGGACACCTTAGCTTAGACAGGTCTATATCAAAGGTACTCCAAGTGGGTTTCTATTGGCCCACTCTTTTCAAAGACGCAGTGAAATTTGTCATGTTTTATGATAGATGTCAAAGAACGGGAAACCTCTTTAAGCAACACGAGATGCCTCAAAGTGGATTTCTTGATGTAGAGTTGTTTGACATATAGGGGATTGACTTCATGGGACCCTTTCCTCCTTCCCATAATAATCTCTACATCCTCGTCGATATTGACTATGTTTCTAAGTGGGTGGAAGCCTGCCAACCC
>NCQV01043809.1:35366-59931 GCA_002740545.1 Lophocereus schottii
TCATAGTAAATCTCAGTGGCCTCTATTTGCTCTTGATAAAGATCAAAAAGAATTTTTCAAAACAATTAAGTTTGATGTGCAGCTAAAGATGCTGCCATACACTCAACTTTTGATAAAGACAAAGCTGCTACTTCTTGCTTCTTGGAATTCCATATCATTCACAGCTTTAAAACCAAGCTGAAAGTACTTCCTGGCATGCTTTTCAGATCATCCACATGGCCTGCCTAATCACTATCTATAAAGCCAAATAATTTGAAATTTGATACTTAAGAATACCGACTCCTAAAATCGATTATTCCAGTAACTTAGCGAAGAGACTTTTTTACTGCACCAGGATGTAATTAATTGGGATTGTGCATAAATTTGGACACAAAACTATGGAAAAGGCAATCTTAGGTCTACTTTGTGGCAAATAATTTAATCCACCAACTAAGATCTTCCGAAAGATCTTGGATTAGACCATTCAATCCTATCATCTTGCTGCAATTTATCATTAGTATTCAATGCTGTGTCGGTTGCATGATAATTGGCCATACTGAACTTTTCCAAAAGATTAGTAGCAAACTTCTTTTCAGAAAAGAAGATCCCATCTTCTCCTTGCACGACCGCAAGACCCAAACGATACGACTGCAAATCTAACTCTATCATCTATAAATTCTTCATCATGTAAGACTTAAACTTGTTAATCAACATTTTAGATGACCCCATACAAATCATACCATCTGCACAAAAGCTAGCACCCAAAATTCGATATTACTATGCTACATTAGATATAAAATTTTCCAATTCCTACTTTTTGCGAACTCGTTTTCTCCCAAAAAAAAAAAAAAGAAATAATTTTGTTGTCCCATGCAGGGGGATCTTAATTAATTCAGCTTGTAAAGATCTTTTCTTAGCCTCTTGACTTTGTTTTCATTGCCATTAGTTACAAAGCCTTTGTGTTATGAGACATAAACTTCCTCTTGCAAATTACCAATAAAAAATGCAGAATAAATATCAATTTAATATTTGGGCAGATTCAAAGCAGCTAAGGTCAGCAAAATTCTCACAGTTTCAAATCAAGCCACTTGAGAAAACATTTTCATCAAAATTGATACCTTATTGTTGTGGTATCCCTTGGCAACAAGGTGAGCGTTACGCTTTTGTAGGCTTCCATCAATAGTATGTTTGTTTCTATTCAGCCACTTGAGTGTAATGAAATTTTTCCCTCCTAATAGATCAACTAGCTCTCATGTTTCTTCTGAATATCCTACAACCCTTCAATCATAGCATTCTACCATATGATTTCTATGCAACTTCCTCATAAAAGGTCCGATGAGAGACATATAATGAAAACTTACAGTTGCATACATATCTCTTAAGGATCTAAAATTTTTGCGTGGAGTTTCACTGAAGGAGCTTGATGAAACTGACATAGATCTTCATGGAATTGAAATGCTACCACTAGATGGGGTTGAACCATGGTTTCTAGGTGATGGGATTTTGTTTGCCCAATATCAATTTGTGGTGGCGTATGACTTACTAGACTTTTGTTGCTTTCATCCTACTTTCAACTAGCATCTTCATTAATTAATATTACATTTCTACTCGTTGTCACCTTGCCACTTATAGGGTTATACAAATAATATACTTTGGATTGTAGGCTATATCTAATAAAAGTATATTTGCAGATTTTACTTCATGTTTTGGACCATAATTAACCAAAGCATATGCTGTACACCGAAAGACTTTTACGTGGCTTACCTAAGGCTTACTACCTTTCTAGGCTTAGCAGGTTGTCTGCTTTGGAATAGCTTTTGTTGGTGAGATGTTAAGAAGATACAGGGCCTTTGCATAGCTTTCCCCCAAAATTTGTTTGGAAATCCTTTTGTTTTCAACAAGACTCTGGCTATCCCAACTAGTAACAGTTTTTTTGCTCGATAATTCTATTTCATTGTAGCATGTATAGCACTGAGAGTTGTCTGGAAATGCCATTTTCTTCACAAAATAGTTTGAACTCATTAGAAAAAACCTATCATCCTGACTAGTCCTAAGAGCCTTTGAGGGTGTTTGGCAAACAGTTTTTTGAACAGCTTTTAGGCCAAAAAGAGCTTTCTTGACCAAAATGAGCTGTTTGATCAAGTAAAAACGCTAATATGGGTGTTTGGTGAAAGAGTTTTTTAGAAGAGCTTTTTGAAAAATTAGCTTTTTGTATCACAACTTTATTAGAAACAGCTAATTTTATCAAATAATTTTTCAACAAACAGCTAACTCAAATAGCTAATTCAAATAGCTAATAGCTAATACAAACAGCTAACCGCTAACAGCAAGTTGCCAAACAAAGCCTTTATGTTGCATCCATTTTGCCTTTTTACCAGTGCCTGGAACTTCTTAAAATTCTCAAATATCTCAATTTTGGATTTTAGAAAGTAAACCCAAGTCAAGTGACTATAACCATCAGTAAATAGGAAAATTTACCAGTTTCCACCAAGTGACTTAGTTTGCATTTGATCACACAAATCAGCATGTACAAGTTTCCACAAAGTTGAGGCTCTCCATGATTGTCCAACTGGAAATGACTTCCTATTCTATTTGTCATAAATAAACCCTTCACATATGCAAAGTTCGCTAATTTTTCGGGAAGCTATTCACCATCTCCTTTTGACTTAGTAGTGTCAGAACATTGATATTCAAGTGCTTATATCGAAGATGCCATAATTTTAGTGCAGTGTTCTCTTTAGGTACTAATGCAGGGGAGTTAATCCTCACATACCCCGACATATGTGACATAAATAATTCAAGGCCTAAATTTTTGGATTGAATATTTTAGTACCTTTGACGTTTGCTGCCCGAACTTTTAGGTACCCTCCGTTGTTTTCTCATTGGTAGTAGTCAAGGCCCTCCTTCATTTGGCATCAAAGCCACATAACCAAAAATAAATAAGATTATTAAACTAATTAATGCTTAATTAAGCTAATAAATTATGTTTAATGCCTAAATTATCACCTACTTCTCCTGCTCCCAATTATTCACATATTGCTCACTCACCAGGAGGAACCACTTTAATAGTCCCTCAACTAAACTATATTACTAATATAGTTTTAGAGTTAAAAGCTTAATTAGCAAAAGCTTAGACTGAAGTTAAGGAGATTAACAAGCAAATATTTGTTATTAGTCCCACACATAGTGGAAAATAGACATTAAGTATTGGTACCCTATTTCAGCATAAATACCATTTCCAAAACTCAAAAACAAAAATCCATATCCTTTACGTGATATAAAAATCTAAAAAAGCAATAGGAGAAAAATTAACTAAAAAATTATTTTGAAAGGCATACAAAGAAGAAGAGAATGGAATATAAGCAGTTTAATGCAGAATAAGTTTGACAAAGAACAAAATCTAAAAGAATTAAACAAAATCATGGGCACAATTATTAACAAACAGGATATATTGAGTGATGATAATGAGGAGACAAATAATGTCTAGTTAAAAGAAAAAATATACCAGCAGATGAACTTAGTTAAGCTTGAAGATCTTAATGTAGTACATTTAGATGAAATTAGAAAGAAACTGGATTAAAAAAAAAAAGAAAAGTGGTATTTGATGACGAGATTAATGAGATTAGAGAAGAACTTAACGTAGATGAAATTGAGTGTAATTTAGTTAACAATATTGTTCCTATACCTGACGAATTTGGTGAAAGTTCTAGAAGAAATCTTTATTTTATGAGACCTAGATATGTTCTAGAAGGACGAACAACCAATTTTTGCCTTAGGCTTATCCTAAGGAAAACTACGATATTCGAAGAAATTGGCCTTATCCCAATTAGCCAAACTGGATGTATTTTAAGCATCGATGGAGCTCGTAATAGAAAGAAGTATTTGAGGATTAGAAAAGAGACATGAAAAGTGTCCTAAACCTAAATACTACTTGGACTACTGTAAATTTTCTAAACTATATTGAGTATAGTTTTTCTGATACTGTAGCTGACTGGTATGATTCATTAAATAAAGATGGTAAAAACGCATTAAGAATGATGGAAACACCAGCTGTAATATTCAAAAATTTATGTAAGGAAATTGAAACTGAGTTCACCGGAGTTAAACTTGATTCTGAAGAAAAAAAATAAGAGAATCGTAAAGAAAGATTAATAATATAGAGTTATGGGGTATTAGGTATCTGGCAAACTATATTGTTGAATTTGGTCAGTATTAATACAAAATTGGGCATAATAAGACCAATCTTGGTATGTCTATGACAAATTGTCGTATCTGATAAATTCCATAATTAATGAAAAATACACTGCATGTTTTGAAAAAGTGAATGTCATTGATACCCTTAGTTCAATAATCTCTCATTTAAGAAAATGGATCTATGGTCAATGTCTCGATTTCCAAAAGTAAAAGAAAATTAAGAAGCGGTTTCTGGCTTGTTGGGATTCACCTCACCAATAGGAAAATGAACCTCAAAGGAGAAGAAAAAGAAAATTTTATAACAAAAAGAGCTTTGATAAGCAACAAGGAGAGAAATATAGAACAAAATATTATAACAAACCAAGCCCCAAAAAAGGAAAACTTTTTAGAAAAGCAGCTTATATTGTCCTATAGGGAAAAACAATTGCAAATGTTGGGCATGCGGAGAAATAGGACATTACGCTTAGGGATGAAAAAATGGGAAGAATAATAAGCTTATTGAAACCCTAGGAAGTCTAAATTACTTTGAACTAAGTGAGGAAGAGGTACTAGACCTAGCCCCAAATAACAATAAGGGGATTGTTTAGATTATACTAGAAGATGACTATGAAGAGAGTGATTATGAAGAGACCAGTCACATGATAGAAAGTAGCTCAATTAGCTTGGTGATCTTTAAGGAGACGAGTTTGTTGTAAACAATGGGAACGAAGAAGTCAAAGAAGATTGGGTTCTTCCTATAATTTAGAAAGATATGATATATAAAAAGTTTATCTTTCAATTAAAAAGCAAATACATATGTGAAATATCTAGAAATCAAAGGCTGTGAGTATAATATAGAAGGAGTTAATCTCATTAATTGGGAAAACATCCTTAGGCATAACAAAGATAGAAAGTATAGGTATATCTATGTTGGAAGTGACCAAATTCAAATCACTCCATTATAATATTATAGTAAACATATTGATGTTTATGCTTTACTCTATGATATCAGGCATACTAAATTCAATAATCAATATTACAGGGATTAAGAGCAACTTATGTAATGGATTAGTAGGATTCAATTCCCAGCATGGATATTATACAAGCCTAAAAGATGAATTTGCTAAAAACTTCCTATCCCTTAAGATAAAAACAATATAGATGGATATGAAAAGATGCGCTTACCCGCTAAGGATATTTTGAAAATTAATCTACAAATTAGATAATACCATATATCTAAATACTAAGGTAATAATGATAGAAGTAGAAAAGTTTGAAAGTCCTACTCCTATACAAAAAATCCAGAGGATTAAAATCCAATCCTCATGAGATAAAAATTAATAGGTCATACATATCTAGCTTTGCCAACCCTATGAAAATCAATAAGAAAAATGTAATAAAAATTGATGAGAATGGTAAAATTACAATTAAACCACAACTATTAAGAAGTATGAGTGCAAGATCAGAATGGGGAGAAAGGTTTTGATCAGCTAGAGTTTTGAACCCACAAGACACAGTGTAGATAGAAGTATGAATCTAAATAGGAAAACCATTAGGTACAAAATAAGAACTATTAGTGAGCCAATCTATGATGATGAATTAGTCAAAACATGACAATGGACATATGCTATGAAGTCATTAACTCAAATCCTAATAACATTTATATCCCAATAAACGTATGCTTAGAGGGATATAATAAATATAAATTATGTGCCTATGTAGATAGTGATTGTTTTGAATGTTTTGGAAAAATGTCTTTATTTCTAGAATTTATATTGGAAAAACTCAAAAATTCTTTACAAGTAAGGATAGATTATAATAGCATTATGAGTTACAATGAAGCCATAGAAAGGTTATCCATAGAATTTAGAAGAGTTCAATGCATTATACCAGTTCTATGGACTAGTGATCAACCCTCTCATGATATGATTATTGAAAATAATTTTTAGTGATTATATTCTCCATGTACACAGACCATAAACCAAATAATATTTACAATCAGTGGTCATATAGTTCCTATTAAAAAATTAAGCAAGGTGTACACTCATTAAAAAATTAAGTTTATACATAGCCAGTGTGCTAAGAAGATATGCCTGTACAATGTGGGATAGCAGTGGCAATCGCATTACTTGAACTATCTGTTAAAGGGCAAATTACTGAATAGTAAGAGCAATTATGTAAGAAAATCTACTTTGATAATCCACAAAAATTTTGTTATAAAGATAAGACATTTACAAAGATTACTTTATTAAATCTCAATACTATTATTTGACTCAAACAAGTGGTATATACACATCAGGATATTCAAGAATTTGACAAACAAATCAAAGAACTTCTGGATAAAGGATTAATTAGGAATAACAAGAGTCCTCATATCAGTCTTGCTTACATGGTAAGAAATCATGCTAAAGAAAAAAGAGGAAAAGCGAGAATGACAATCAATTACAAAAAACTTAATAATAATATTGTCTTTGATGGTTATTATATTCCTAATAAAACAGTCCTTTTTAATAGAATTCAAAAAGCCTCTTGGTTTTCAAAAATAGATTGTCAAAGTAGATACTAGTTTAACTCCTTTTAGTACCGCTCAAGGACATTATGAGTGGATAGTAATGTCATTTAGCCTTAAAAAAACACCTCAAATATTCCAAAGAAGAATGGATAACATCTTCAAAGATCTTAATCACTGTTGCCTAATTTACATTGATGATATCCTTGTCTTTTCCAAAGCCATAGAACGACACAAAGAGAATGTCTTAGTTGTCACCCAAAGATGCATTGATCACAGTATTATACTTGGCAAGAACAAGTGCATTTATGCTGAACAAGAAATTGAGTTTTAGAGTTTAGAGATAAAGGCTGATAAATCAATCTATAAAAGCATATTTTAGAAAAAAAAATAGAAAATTTCCCTGAAAAGATTGAAGATACGAAGCAGCTAGAAAGGTTTTTTGGATACTTACCTGTGCTTCATGTTTCATTAAAGATTTAGCTAAACTGAGAAAACCATTGCAGCAAAAACTTAAAAAAGAAGTAAGTTGGACATACACCCCTAGTTATTTAAAGATTGTTCAAAGCTTCAAAAAGATGTGTAAAAATCTTTCTGTTCTTAATTTGCCTGGTGAAGAAGATGATTTGATTCTTAAGACAAATGCTAGCAATGACCACCGGAGTACGGTAGTCAAAATTAAAGAAGGAGAAAAGCTCTATAAATGCTATAGTGGAAGTTTCAAAAATGCAGAATGCAACTATCTCACGATGAAAAAAGAAATCCTTACAGTCGTAAGAGGAATTAAAAAGTTCTTAATCTTTTTACTCCCAAACCTTTTCTTATTCAAACTGACTGCAAAGGAATACATAGTTTTGTGAAAAAGAATTTATCGAATATGAAAGCACAAAGATGATTCCTGCATTGACAATTATGGCTTAACCAATTTTTCTTCTTTATTGAATATATACAGGGATCAAAGAACTCTCAGATAGCTAATTTAACTCAAGAACTCACCAGTGAAGATCATCAAAGCAAAACTCCTGTTGAAAAAGAAGGAAATCTAATATGAAATGTCGTTACTACTAGATTAGGTTTCTCCTTCTAGTGAAGTTCTTATGGATAATTTGGAATTTCATATGAAAAGTAGATCACATTTTGGGCTCTGTCTTCTGCTTACCTAATAGCCCAAAGATCTTTCCTTCTAGAGTAAAAAAATTAATTATCTAAAGTGTCCTAATGATGTCCAAGAAAAAATAAGTTCTGATGTTCAAGAAAAATAGTTTAATGAGTGGTATGCAGCTTGCATCGACTATTATCATAATTATTCCTATGATAATTAGGAATTATGGAGTACTACAATCTACTTTCCTGATTGGTCTGGAGTTGGTGGTATTAGTTTTCTAGCTAATACAATCTCTCCAAAGGACCCAGTTGTGAAAGCCTGGGAATATGAAGTGGTAGTTTATGTTATGAAAATTCTAGATCCGAAGTTCTCATTCTTCCCAAAATTAAGTTTCAATAGTGCATGTTCAAAAGGATAAATTGGATTCTCACATCTCTTAATGGGCTAACAAAAATCCCATATAAGAGATGCCTATATATGGAGGTACATTGTGCATTAATTGAGTATGAAAATGAAAAAGCTAAGTCAGCCCATTATTTAGTTCAACTAGTTAATTTAGATAATCCCCATGGTCAAACAAGAATGGTTTTCGGAACAACATGAGTTAGTTGCTGATCCTACTTTAGCAAGAGTCAATAGTTTTTTCAATATTTGCCATCAAATGTGGGCATTGATCGAGCAAGGAGTAATGCTAATGCTTTGTAAAAATACTACTTTCGCCTATTATAATGAGTTTAGCAAATATATAAAAGTAGAAGGAGCTACTTCTGAAGATGTTTTTGATTATTTCTTTGATATTGGAGCTGAAAAATTCTTATTAGAAAAATGTAAGAAATATCTTGAAGAATTTTATGAAAAATAGGATTTAGAGCATCTTCAACTAGATGAAGATTTTACGAATTATCTGGATAATGATGGACTGGAAGATATTATTGGGGATGAAGGCATGTAGAATCTCAATAAGGATGACCAGTCTTGTTAGCATTAAAAGAGTCTGAAAAGTTGTTGCTCCATTATTGTACTATTCTAATAAGTGTCAGGTCTGTAAAATAAGGCAGTCTATTGCAGCCACGTGAATGTAACTATAGCCATGTGTAAAATCAGTGTATACTATAGCTATTAGGGCATCATATGTACCCTCATTCCTTGTATAAAACAGAGGCTGAGTGTTGAGAAAGAACACGGTCATTTGAACATATTTGAGCAAAAGGGAAGTCAGGGTTCTCCATTTCTCTGTGAGCAAGTATCTCTAATGATGTTAGTAGTTTAGGTCCCTTTTAAATCTTTCCATTGTAATATTTTCACTTTTAATCTTTTGATAAAAGAAGTCTCCCAGTAGGAAACATTATTCAATTGAACCTTATATCTTAAATATTTTAATTTCTTAATTAAAGTTTCACTATCCTTTAAAATATAAAGAACTTGATTAGTGACTACAGTCCAAGATAGAAAACGAAATGGATCTATGTTCTACCTGATCTAAGAAAGGTGTAGTTAAAATTAGCAATATCTATAAACTGGAAGTTAGAGAAACGTCAGGGTCCAATACGACTAAGTTCAGGTAATGATCGAAATTCTCTAACTAAATTTTAATTATTTTGCTAAGTATAGTGGGCCTACAACAATAGAAAGTATAATATTTATGACATAAGCAGTAAATTGTGATAACTACTACTAGTAAAGTCATTATAAAAAGTTTAATCATTTAAAATAAATATATTTCCTTAAAAAATCCTAAAATTGATTGTTTATGTATTTTTACCCAATTCTGATGGTCTTTCTACAATTTCTAAAAATTTTGGCCCAAAAGTGAAAAAGAAATAATACTTGACGTATTGAAAAACTAAAACAGTTGTCCAGAAGGTAGCAAAAAATCAAAACATCATATGTTAGGGTACTAAAAAATTAAGCTAAAACGGTGAGGCTTGAAAAAATTAATGACACCTATCGTTAAGGTACTAAACAAATCAATTATCCTACTAATGCATTACCCTTGACATTTGAGACATTTAGAGGCAACACCATTTTTTAAGTCATATTCATTGTTGCTACTATTCATACTAGATTCTTCATTTACAAATGGCTCACAATCTATCATCAAAAAGGATTGAATGCCCATAGGACAACAGTTTACCCACAATCACCTGATTATGTGCGAGACAATGGACAAACTACACATCATGTAAGAGTCTTACTTTTAACTATTCTTTAGGTTAACGATTAGTAAAATGAAAAGGAGAAGAAAAGACATCGAAACACTAGTTTTGTTTATTGAAGGACTTCACAAGCATATTTATCAACTCGATCAGAAAATAATGATTTATGAAAAATATTTATTTTCATAATGATTTATTTAAACTAAGATTACAAGATTACTACTCCTAAATTAAAGAGGAGTTGGAAGGCTTAGAAGAGAAGAAATATTACAAACCACATGTCTTCCAAGTATTTATTTTCATAATGATTTATTTAGATTAAGATTATAAGATTACGACTCCTAAATTGAAGAGGAGTTGGAAGGCTTAGAAGAGAAGAAATATTTATTTTCATAATAATTTATTTGGACTAGGATTACAAGATTACTGCTTCTAAAATATTTATAAATCATTATTTTTGACTGACAATTTATATTTTATATGTAATTTTCTTCTTCATTTTACCTACTTTTAATTTTTTAAAATATATTTTTATGAGTAAATAATGTATATTTCATTGAAATTTCAAGTAAAAATGAAATAGAAGAATTTGGACGGAGTAGTTCAATTCTACTCAAATCTCCCACATATGTAAAGCCTAAAGTCCAAGCCCAAGACAAAATAAAAAAAAAAAAAGATAACAGAAAGATGTAGCAGTTTGGGCCTATCTAGCAGCCCAACCGGGTGCCTCGCACCCACGGCTAGGTCCAACCAGCCCCTCTCTCACCCAGCCTGCTTCTTTCTCTCTCCTCCCCTTTCTCTCCCCTGTGTGGGCTTGTTTTGCGGCTGAAGCCTTCCAACCTCCCTTTCTCCTCTTCCCCTAGCTTCTGTCTCTGCTGTTTGCCAAGCACATGTGGGGCACTTAGCCAGCCCGCCTGCTTCCCTCGTCCCTCTTCTCCGCCTCACTCACCCTCTGAGACTCTCCCACCTGGACCTGATCTTCACATCCCATCAGCTGCTCAACTTCCCAGACAACAATCCACCCCTCCTCTCTAGTTTTACATGAGCTAATTGTTAACCTAGTCAACCATGCCCAATCAAAATTAATTTTACGCTTAAGACTAGCCTTTTTATGTGCAATATAACAACCAAGAATTAATTGAAATTAGATTTCGTTAATTTTTGAGCACCAAAAAGGGTTGAATTTCCACTATGATAAAAGGGTCAAGGTTGGAGCAATTTATTCATCCACTGACTCACCTAAGCATCTTCTCATTCTCATCTTCTATCTTTTAATTTTTTTTATTTTTTTATTTGTAGAGAGAGGCTTTGTAAGACAAAACCATTTGAGTTGAGGGGCTTAAAAGAAATTAAGCTTGAAATTAGCTATTTTTTCTCTTCTCTTCTCATCTCATTTATGAGTCATATTTAAGAGTGTGCTCTTAATTTTATCATTTTGTGTAATTAAGTACCAAAATTCTGGGCATAGAAAGTGACATATAAAAACTTCAATAGTGTTTTCACTAGCTATGACTAGCTAAATTACTCATTTCTTGGATTATAATGGATCCTTGATAATAATATTGTTTTGCTAATTTCTTATGGGGTTATTTTTATCTCTTTGCTTTCATAAATTTGAGTTTATACTTGAACTTAATCTATTTATGCATCTTAACACTAATGCTTAATTATGTTGATCGCACTAGTTTAATTTGCTATCCCAAATTAATATTAGACCTTGTAGGCTAATGTGATTATATGCAATTTGGGCTTAAAATTATAATTATTAAAATTAAATAATTTATTCCAGATATTAGATGAGTTCTATCTAAAAAGAATGATTCATGCTAATCCTCTAGATAAATAATCTCATTTGATAATTATAATCATATTTTTAATTCACGACCTAATACTTGTAGTTTAGGTTGAATAAGAGACAAATTGAACCCTCAGTTGGATTAATGGTGAAATCCAAAGTGCTAGATCTTTCTCCTATTTGATTTCTCTCCACCTTCTTGGCTCATATATTCTTCTTTATTTCCTTTAATTCGTGTTGATAATCAACTCCTCAATTGAACTATTCTTCATAATCAAAAAAGCTAAATTGAAAAACACTATTATTCCTCTGGGGATCGATACCCTACACTCGTTATTTTACAATTAACCTTATACACTTACAAGTAAAATGGATTTTAAAACTAAACATAAAATCCACATCAAGTTTTTGTTGCTGTTGCCGGGGAACAAATAGTGATTTTTGAATTTACTTTTCCTTTTATTCTTTTTATTCTTTTTATTAATTTTTTTCCATATTCCCCACCAATCTAGCAATTTTATTTATTTTCTTTATTCTCAAGCCCCATCCCTTTTATTTCATTATTTCATTTTCTTTTATTCCCCAATCCATCCTGATGTAACCATTTTATTTTTGTTCTTCCCTTTCCCTTCTAATCTAACTATTTTCCCCATCCCTCCTAATCTAATCTAATCTAATCTAATCTAATCTAACTCTTTTATTTCTGTTACTTTGTTTATTATATTTAATCTAACAATCCCCTGCCTTTTATTTCCTTTATTCTCTTTTTATTTTATTTTATTCTTTTTGGCTTTTTTTTTGCATTTCCCCCCTCCCCTTGGTTCTTTCTTTTATTTGTTTATTTTTATTTTTTTTCCTTCTTTTCTCTCTCTTCTCTTTTATTCTTATTTTGTTTGGTGGTTGTTGTGGTGGTGATTTCATATTATTCTGTTCAGTGCTTATATGTATATGCATGGTAGACATTCTTTATCCTTGGATCTCGTAGAATATAATTAGGAACTTGAATGCTCTCTTCGTCAGATAAGAGCTAAGAAACGTGAACCTAAGAAAAAGATGCCTGAAAAGCAAACTCCACCACCTAAACAACTTAAGGAGTATTTTACTCCTGCCATTTATGACTCACCAACAAGAACATGTATGCCCACTTTTATGTGGCCATTTGAAATTAAACATTCTCTTATCCAAATACTCATGTCGTTTTATAGGTTAGAGTATGAAAATCCTTTCAAGCATGTTGATGCATTTTTAAAGATTTGTTCCACTATGTTCTTAAATAATATCTTTGATGGTGCTCTTCACTTACGGCTTTTCTCTTTCTCTTTAAAAGATAAAGCCAATGCTTGGTTGGGTACTAAGACAAATATCACCACTTGGAATCAATTGCAAAAGGAATTCTCGAAAAACATTTTCTCTGTTGGTGAACTGACTGCCTTAAGACGTGCTATAAGCATTTTCTCACAAAATAAATATAAGCAATTGCATGAAAGTTGAGAAAGGTTTAAAGAGTTCTTGCGATGTTTTCTTCACCATAAGGTCCCTATGTGAAAACCCATCCAGAGTTTTTATTATGGTTTAGATGAGCAAAATAGCAAATGTTTGATGCATCATGTGGTGGTGGCAGTTTCTTGTACAAAACTCTCAAACAAGGTTGGAAATTATTTGAACATTCGAGTGAAAATTCACACTTGCATGCTACTTCCTCACATTCTGATTTGTCAAGGCAATTAGGAAGTAAAGGGGGGATTTATGAGATTCCACATTCAATGGACCTTTCTAGTAAAGTTGATGCTTTAGCAAAGAAATTTGATCAATTATCATGCACGAACAAAGTGTCTAATGCCCTTCTATACGAGATGTGTGTTCTATTTGTGCTAGTCCTATGCATGCTTTTGTTGATAGTTCTTGTATTGGTAAGTCTATCTATGTGACTCAACAAGTAAATGTTGCCCAAGGATTTCCTCCATCTAACAATCCTTATTCTATTATCTACAATCATGGTTGAGGGAAGAATCCTAATTTTTCATGGAGTTCTCAAAATGTTGAGAATCCTCAAGCCTCATCTACCAAACCTACCCCCCTCTGAGTTTTCAAAATCAGAGACATGCTCATCGTCTTTCCCATCAAGCTCCATCTGGGAGCTCTAATATTGACAAGATAATTTATGCCTTGGTACCTTGACCTCTGTTGTGCAAAATGTTCATTCAAAGGTCAAAGGAATTGAGTCTAAAATGCATATTGTTGATTCTCGCTCACAATCTATAGCTATGTTAGAAACCCAACTTAGGCGACCAACCATAGCTGTAGGTAAAAGAGAAGGAAAATTTTTAAGTCATCCCATACAGAACCCTAAAGGCTAATAATTTAAACAATTGAAAGTTGTAATAGTTGTTAGGAGTGATAAAGAAGTGAATAACAAGGTGAGTGAGAAGGAACATGATAAAGATGAAAGACTTAAGAAAATGAAGAGCGACCTTAAAACTAAAAAAGAAAATGACTCATCCACTTCTCCAATTGTGCCTGAACCCACCAAGCCAAGGTTTCCTTACCATCAAGCTTTACATGCACCATTTCCTTCCAAGAAAGATAGGCAAAGAGATGACATCTTAGAGACCTTTAAGCAAGTGAAGGTCAATCTTCTCCTCTTAGAAGCAATTAAACAGATCTGGGCTTATGCTAACTTCCTTAAAAGCATGTACACTTTTAAAGAAAATCTAAAGATGATAAGTCAAAAAAGGTTCTTCTAAGTGAACAAGTGAGCTCGATTTTAAAATGTGACACTCCATCAAAGTTCAAAGATCCCGTTGTCCCTACCAATTCATGTTATAATGGCAATCACAAAATTGAAAGGGCACTTTTGGATTGGAGTTCTAGTGTGAATTTGATACCATATTCTGCTTACTTAGAGTTGAGATTAGGTGAACTGAAACCTTTCAACTGTATCCTTCAACTTGCTAATAGATCAGTTAGGACCCCCAGGGGGCGAATAGATGATATCTTCGTCCAAATTGATAAAGAATTTTTTCCTGTTGATTTTACTGTGTTGGACATAGACCCTAGTCATGCTTGTAAGCAAATCTCTCTTATTTTAGGACATCCCTGCCTAGCTATAGCTCATGCCACAATTAATTGAAGGTCGAGAGTAATAAATGTCTCGGTCATGAACATCAGGGTTAGGCTTATCATTTTCAAAGCTTCTATTCAACCTGTGGTTGAAGATGAATACGAATGCTTCTTTGCGGATGTGACTGATGAAATTATTGAACAAGCTTTACCTGTTATATGAGTAGTGATCCCCATGGGAATTTGAGATTGTTTGATCTAGGAAGTACAATAGATGAGATGGATTCTACTCTAGATTCTATTCCTCATCTTAAGTCTTCCTCTTAGGTGTCTACTTATGAACCTCTTCTCGCTTTGGCTTGTTCTCCTTTGCTACCTTCAATTGTACCTCCACCTAAACTTGAGGTGAAACCTCCCCCAAATTCACTACTTAAGTATGTGTTTCTAGGACCTATAGAGACTCTACCTGTAATTATATCTTCTCTTTTATCTTGTGATCAAGAGGAAGAGTTGATTCATATTTTGTCTGATCATAAGGGTGCTATTGGGTGATCAGTTACTGATTTAAAAGGGATTAGTCACACTATTTGCATGCACATAATTAACTTAGAGGACAATGCCAAACCTATTAGCCAAATGCAACTGAACCCCCACATAAATGAAGTTGTCCAGAAAGAGGCAGCAAAGCATTGGGATTTAAGGACTATCTATCCTATTTCTTATCATCAATGGGCTAGTCCAGTTCTACTGGTCATTAAGAAATCTGGCATAATTGTGATAAAAAATAATGATGGTGAGCTAATTCCTACTAGATAGACCACATAGTAGAGAGCATGCATTGATTACAGAAAGTTGAATTCTACTATAACAAGGACCATTTCTCCCTCCCATTCATTGACTAAATTTTAGAAAAATTAGCCGGACAAAGTTTTATTGCTTTTTAGAAAGGTATTCTGGTTACAACCATATACGTGTATATCCTGAGGACCAAGAGAAAATAACATTTACATGCCCGTCGAATACTTTCGCTTATCGGAGGATGCCTTTTGGGTTGTGTAATATACCTTCCACATTTCAAAAATGTGTGATGGCCATAGTTTCTTATTATATTGATAATTTCATGGAAGCATTTATGGATAATTTCTCTGTTTTTGGTTTTTCCTTTGATATGTGTCTTGTTAATTTGTCTATTCTGCTAAGAAGATGTGAATAAGTAAATCTAATCTTGAGTTGGGAAAAGAGTCAATTCATGGCCCAACAAGGGATTGTTTTGGATCATAAAGTGTCTAAAAAGGGGATTGATGTTGATAAAGCCAAGGTCGATTTGATTTCTAATTTGCGTGTGCCTTCTTCTGTGAAGCGAGTCAGATCATTCCTTGGTCATGCTAGTTTCTATAGGAGATTTATTAAGGATTTTAGTAAAGCGGCTCACGCACTTACTAATCTCCTCACTAAAGATGCTCCTTTTGTGATTGATGAGTCTTGTATGAAAGCTTTTGAAAATCATCGGTCTTCGTTTGTGTCAGCCCCTATTTGTGCAGGCCCCTGATTTTTCTCATCCATTTGAGATTGTGTGTGATGCGTCTGATTTTGCTATTAGGGCTATTTTGCGTCAAAGGGAAAATAGAATGCCTTATGTCTTTTACTATGCTAGTGGAACACTAATTGATGCCCACTACTGAAAAAGAGTTGCTAGCTATAGTATTTGCACTTGATAAATTATGTCCATACTTTTGTGTTCAAAAGTTATTATATTCACTGATGATGCTGCATTAAAACACTTATTGGCTACAAATGATACTAAACAGAGGCTCATAAGATGGATTTTGTTGCTTCAAGAGTTTGGCATTGAAATAAAAGATAGGAAAGGTTCTGAAAACTTAGTTGCAAACCACTTGCCTAGAATCTTGACTGAGTATACTGATGACTTAGTTGGATTTTTTGATCACTTTTCTAATGAGCAAACATTTTGCTATGTCACATACCCCTCCCCCTTAGTTTGCTCACATTGTGAACTACCTTGCCACTGGGAAAATTCCTTCTCAGTGATCCAAACAAAAAAAAAGATAGATTCTTCTCACATGAGGTAAGACATTACCATTGGGAAGATCTTTATCTTTTCAAATATTATCCTGACCAAGTGGTACGTAGATATGTCCCCAATAGTGAAACTTATAGTATTCTCACCTTTTGTCACTCTTATGCTTGTGGTAGCCACTTTGGAGGTCGTAGACAACTGCTAAAGTCTGACAAAGTGGGTTCTTTTGGCCCACTGTATTTCGAGATGCTCATTGATTCTATCTTGCTTGTGAGCACTGTCAACAGACAAGTGCCCTATCCTGTCATGATATGATGCCACTTTCTCCTATTCTAATTGTTGAGATATTTGATGTGTGGGGCATTGATTTCATTGGTCCTAGCAACCTGAGCTTCCACCCACTTTGACATAATCCACAACAACCAATATATATACAAAGCCAAAAGATGGGAAAGCATTGACTTGATAAATCGCTTGTGAAGTCCTTCAATAAATAAAACCAGCATTTCAACGTCTTTTCCTCGCCTCTTCACTTCATTAATTGTTAACCTAAAAAATAGTTGAAACAAAGTAAATTAGGTAAAATATTATATATAAAACTAACCCTATTTTTTCAAAATTGTTAACCAATCCTCACTCACTTAAACTTTAGATGTCCACGTACAAAGAAATCTAATTAAGACTTGTCCTAAAAACTAACCCTCTTTTTTGAAATGTCACAGATAAAATATCAAATTTACACTAGGCATGGGCTTGCTTTGAAAACATTTTGATTCAAAATTTGTTAGTTTCCCGTCTATCAAGTGAACAACACAAAACATCCAATTGCCATCAAAGAGTTTTTTTTTTTTTTTTAACCAGTCTCACAACAACTCTTTAACAAAGTAACAATAACAATAATTATGCATCTCATTTAAGCATGCATACACCAATGAAAAGGTCTAAACTTAGGAAAAATTAAGGTGCAGCATGGCTATAGAGACAATTGAACTAGACTAGATAACTCGATGACTCTAAGCTTGCCTTGCAATTTTTTTTTTTTCAAACTTCATTCGTGCATATATTTGAGACATAAATAGGTCTGAAAAATTAAACACTTCTTATCTCACACTCACTTCAATAGACATACCGGACCTAACACTTTATTTCTTTTTTTTAATCTTTGTATTTTAGTCTAATTCAAGTCATTAATTGGCCCGAAAAGGGGTATGACTCTCCTAGCATGGGTTACTCCTTCCATAAGCTCAACTTGAGACCTAAACTTAAGGAGAAAAAGGTGCTAAACCACCTACTCCTTCCCATGTTGATAAACTAACAGTTTTTTTTAAAGTAATTATTGAAGTTTCGAGTTGCAAATGACCCTAAATAGGGTTAACTTTTCCTATCTAGGTCTTCTCCATGCACAAGCCGCTTAAGGGATACAAGTGTTGTACCACTTGAAAAAACCTATATTGGTAAACCAACCTTTTTTTTTTTAACAACACAAGAAAAGTGAAAATTTTAATGAGTAATTTTGCTAATTCAATATTCTAGGAAAACAAGATAGGTTCATGTATTGCCTCTATTGTGGTTGTATCACATGATCAAATAAGATGGATAATCATAGCAGTTACGCATTATAGAGATATAACGGGATCAAATCAGACTACTTTGAATGGTAGTTAGCATGCTTAAAAGTCCAACTTATAAAGGAATGAACTGAAACTAGTAAAACAGAAAAATTTTGAGCAAGAAAGTAGACTTATATTAATGCATTTCTTTAAAAGAAAGAGATAAAAATACTCTAGTTTTTTTTTTTCAAAAAAAATGCGGGAATTAATGAAGGATGCAACCCCTACGCATAATTCTTACATTGTCCCTAATGCATGAAACATAATAAAAGTAACGAAGATAAAGAAAATTTAATGTAAATGCACTTGAAACATTGGGTTGCCTCCCACTCAACGCCTTTGTTTACTATTGTTGGCTCGACACAATTGCAGCTCATAGATCTTCTAGTGAAATCTCCTACATTAAGCGTGGCTAACCTCATTATCAAAAATGCTTTAGCCCGTGACCATTTAACTTCGAAATTTTGTTAAAAGGTAAACTTCTAATCTTAACTGCACCGTGTAGGTAGGTCTTTATTATTTCAAAAGGTCCTAGCCATCTTGAATTCAGCTTGCCAAGAGAATCACTTTTTGGAATTGAATAATAACACCTTTTCACTTGTCATCAACTCTTGCCTACTAAGCTTAGCATCTATCTTTCTTGTGGCTTATGTGAACATAATGTGGGGCTAGTTTCTTTAGGGTCTACTGGAGTCCACGCTAATGCTTCACTATGTTTTCTAAGCACCTTAATAAGTTTATCCTCTTGTTCAAATGTCGGTAAATTAGAGATTATAACACGTAAAGTCTCACCATTCTCTAAATAAGCATACCTAAGATTTTTAGGCAATAGTTTCAATTCTAGTTGAGGGGGTGAAATGCAGTAGGGTAGCAACATTGTGTGAGTTTTAAGCAATTCTAGCTTATCAGGTCTGTCAATTACATGCAATGCCAACAAAGACTTTATGTTATCCACTAACTTATTATGAACATGGTAAACCACGGTTTGAAATACAAACTAATAAAAACCCCGAGCAGGCATAGTTAGCAATTCATCTTCACAAGATAATTCATAAACATCATTGGACAACTCATGAGTCACATAGAGTTCAAAATGATAGTTCACATTAGTAGGAAATCTCATGCCATTAAAAATATTAAACTTAATAACTTCACCATGGAATTGCATAGGCAATGTTTTGCCAAGCACATCTATTTTTGTCGTAGATGTTTTAAGAAATCATTTACCAAGTAATATTGGAGTCTCATGGTATGCTATATCCATGTCTAATACATAAAAATCAGAGGGAGAAACAAGCCCATTTACTTGGACTAAGACATCCTCTAGAATCCATTTGGTTGTACATTGCTCCTATAAGCTAACCTAATCATTATATCGATTTTCTTTAACTCTCCTAGTTTCAATTTATCATAACCGGAACTAGGCATCACACTAATGAAAGCTTCTAAATCAATCAAGGCTCTATCAAAGCAAGTATTTCAATTTTGCAAGGAATAGAGAATATAGATGGGTGCTTGCATTTAGGGGGAAGCTTCTTTTGGAGAACAGCAGGTGCATTTTTCCTTTGAATTTATGTTTTGTAGTACAAAGCTTTTTAAGGAGGTTAGCATAACGAGGCAATTGCTTAATGACACCTGTGAGAGGAATATTAATTTCTACCTTCCTAAATGTTTCTAGGATTTCTTGGGTTACCTCATTTACCTTAGGTGTCCCTCTTAGTCAACAAGGAAATGGTGGTAATGGCTTGTAAGGTTCCTTCTTATTCTCACTTGCTTACTTAGTGGTATCTTGGTCCTAGTTAGGCTCAAGCTTGTTGAACTCTATTTCTTACTCTACCTTTTTATTCTTGCTAGGTTCCTCCAACTCTTTATCACTCCTAAGTGTCATGACACTCACATTTTCCTTTGGATTCTGGAAACATTGAGATGGTAACCTATGTTGCATGTGGGCCCATAGGTTGCTAACTATTGTATCAATAACTATCTATCTCTCTTGGACCTATTTGACAGTCATCTCCATGTTTAAGGCCCAGTGTCAATCTCCTTTCTCTAATCATCCATGTTTTTTATGACTTTCTCTAAAAGGAAATTTATTCTATCTTGAGTAGATCGTTGACGTGGTGAAAGGTCAAAATCAAGTGGTTTGTTCCTAAGTCCATATCTAAGGTTTAGGTGGTCTCCCCATCCTTCATTATAAGTGTTGGAGTATAGGTCGTATATTCTTTGATCTTAGTTAGAAAACACAACATTCACATCAAGCCCCCATTAAATATATAGGGCATACATTCGTAGCATGTCCTTCTAAACAACAAATATCACACACTACTGTTTTATAAACTCATCTAGTGACAAGTTTATTAAGCATACTAGCGATTTGAGACAATTGGATCTTTACGGATGGACTTGAACTAAGCTCATTGACCTTCCGAAGTTGGCTTTCCCTAGTTCTAAATTGTTGAGTTTTGAGGCCATGATATCAAACAATTCCTTAGCTTGAGCTGTATTCTCATTAAGTAAAGTCTCCCCACTAGTAGCATCTACCATATTTCTATCCATGGGTAATAACATTCAAAAAAATATTAGATCAATAATTGTTCAGAAATTTAAGGTTGGGGACAACTAGCACATAATTTATGAAAATATTTCCAATACCATGAAAAGTTTCCCCAGTTATTTTTTTAATGCCTTAGATTTCTTTTCTAATGAATCCAATCCTAGATGCAATGAAAAAAAAATTCTAAGAATGCTTTATCAACTTCAATCCATGTAATGAATGTTACAGGGGGCTAGTAATACAACCAATCTTTGGTCTTATCCTAGAGTGAAAAAGGAAAGACTCTTAACCTAGATTGGTCTTAGGTGATTCCCTCAGGTTGCATGGTCGAGCATGTAATAATGAACTCATTAATGTGACAATACGTGTCCTCACCATTCAATCCATGAAATTTAGGTAACAAATCTAGAAATCCAAAGTTCTGTTTAAAGGATAAGTAATAAACCAAGGTTGTGTTTGTAAGTTCGGAGCAGCAAATTCGCATAAAGTAGCCATCTCAACTTTAATATCTTCAAAATTTACTATTAGAGCTTATAGATTCCAAATCACTTACTTTGCTTTCGAACTTCTCAAACGTATGCTCCTTGTTCTCCTCGATCAAGCCACTACTCCTTAATCTCATAAAGTAAAACAACCTACAACAATAAAATACTAAAATCAAAACAAAATAAAAATAGTTTTAAAAGTAAAGAGATAAAAAGTAACAATTTTATTTTCTTTCTGCGCCAACAACGTCAAAATTTGTGAAGCTTGTTATAGAGCTATAAATTAAACACTACTTTGATTTATGAATAAGATATATAGTATAGGCAAGTACGGATTTATCCAATGAGGAAAGATATACTAACAACGTAATTTGGATCCAATTCACCACTACAATATATTCTACTTTTTATTTAAGTGCCAAAACAAATCAAATTAAACAAATAAAACCTAAAAATTTATTCAGTAATACTCCAAGACATTCTACGGCTAATCCTAGAATAAAAATAGCAAATTCCTAGCCTCAATATTCTAGAAAAAAAAAATCACACAATATTAAACTAAAAATAAAACAGACAATAATAAGAAGAAAATTAATATCAAAAATTATAGAAAATCACCTAAGCTAACAATATGCAAAGACTTCAATTTACGCTCCAAAGAGATACATCTAATTTTTTCAGAAAAATAAAATTGAAAATAATTATAGAAAATACTAACAGATAATAAAAATTTAAGTTAAATAACTAATAAAATTACACTTTAAAAAAATATGAAAATAAAGAAAAAAAAATTAACCATGTTATAAAACATAATTTTTTGGACTTAATCAAACTCTAAAAATGTAAAACCAAAATTAAGATACCAAGTAAATTAATATTTATCATCAACATACAAATTGACTTTTTCATGAGCTAGACTATAGAAGATACCCAACAGTAGATATTCCTATTTTTCCATAGATCATAGTTAACTTAGGTCCTGTCCTAACATAAACCCTCCTAGTTTTGATAACCCTAGCACTAGGGTAAGAATTTAATCAAACTAGAATAATAAGCATTAGAAAAACATCACCAACACCTTGTAACTAATTTACTAGCAAATTGATTCTACAAAGATCTATAATGATTTCATAATGAAAAGATATGAGTTTGAGCCATTCATGAATGATTAGGGTGATACTTGCGCATAAAAGACTAGAACTTATATGCATTTAAACTCTTTAAACTACCATATGAATGTATATTGAAGTAATTAACATGCATTCTAATTAATCTAACAAAAATATCTTTGAACAATAAACACAAACCATTATGCAATCATGGAATAAAATCAATTAGACAACAAAGTAGAAAAACTGTTTCAAAATAATTAATTTAACATAGTTTCAAATTGATTATGCTAAGTATAAAGAAAAAAAACTACATGCTCATATTATACTTAATCACATACACTATCCAAATAATTCATGTTTAGTAACAAAGTAAACTAATAAATAAAAATCAATAATACTTTGATAATAATGTGAGTATGTTGATGGTGTACTGTGCTAATGATCTTGATGCTGATAACGTGTTGATGATGGATGAAGATAGAAGATGATGATGCGTGATTGATGATGAGGAGATGATGAATGGTGATGACCTTAATGGTGATAATGGTGTGAAGTTGATGTGATGATTATGTATGATGATGGTGACAAGACCTTGGGAAGGTGACTAGCATGACGAATGCGAGGGAGGCTGTAGTGAACGGCGAGAGAAGGAAAGGTGATGGCGGGGTTGGCGTGCAATGTGATGACTGAACTTATTGCATGAATAATCCCTCAGGGTTTTGTAAGATTTCTTTTCTTTCAAGTGTTTCAACTCCTCTTTAATTTAGGAGAGTAATCTTGTAATCCAAGTCCAAGTAATCATTAAGAAAATAAGTATTTTGCATAATCATTATTTTCATACCAACTTGATAAATCCGCTTGTTAAGTCCTTCAATAACTAAAACTCGCATTACAATGTCTTTTCTTCTCCTCTTCACTTTACTAATCGTTAATCTAAAAAATTGTTAAAATAAAGTATATTAGACAAAATAATATGTATAACATAAGCTAAATAATTATTAAATTATGACTTAACACAACGCCTTCTTAGAAGAAGAAATTACACCTCCTAAGGAAAGATCCATAATAGACCAGCCAGTTGATGAGGCGGACAATGCTAAGCTTACTCTTTGCAATAGAGAAGATGAAGCTATGAGGACCACACTAGGTTTTGGCCATCACCAACAATGGACTTGACCCCGATGAGGTGATAGTCGATGAAGCTAAGGGAAGATATCGCAACATCATTTGGATTACATCGAACAGCCTGAATGAGAACTAGCTTATTATTCGAGAGAGTCGATGCCACCTCCCAAGCTTTCTTTTGAGGCTAAGATCAAGTTTAATTTTCCTGTTGCGTTAGATGATCGGTTGCCCTCCTCTTTCACTTTCCCTATAAAGGTCTCTGAGAGTGTTGTAACTTAGGACCTCATAGATATACTTGCTTTTTCTATATATGAATGTTTCTGAATATGAATATGAGAATGTCTTTGTTTATATTGATAATCAACATGACCTTCATCAAGGTCCAGTCAAAACAATTGAAGAACAAGCTAATAAAACTCCAATTTTGGAAGAAACAATAATAATAGATGTGGGAACAAAAGGACCAAAGGAAATAAATATTGGAAAATAACTAAATTAAGAAGAAATGGAACAATTCACTCAAGCTAATAGAATTTAAAGATGTTCTCACTTGGTCTTACAAGCACATCCCTAGAATTGAGAAATTGTAGAGCATAACATCCACTTACACCCTGATGCCAAGTAGCCAAACAAAAACTAAGAAGAATGAGACTAGAATGAGCTATTAAGATTAAAAAAAAAAAAGTAATATGAAAACAGTTGGATGCAGGATTCCTTATGGTCTCTAACTATCCATAATGCGTTGCTAATATTGTTCTATTACCCGAGAAGGGTGAGATGGTTAAAATGTGCATCGACTTTGGAGGCCTTGACATAGGGATGGCAATTAGGCGGGGAATCCCCGTCCCCGTCGGGGCCCCTCCC
>NCQV01043947.1:22143-37872 GCA_002740545.1 Lophocereus schottii
ATTCATCCAACCCACTAAAATTGGGTTTCTTTTTTAAGGGGGGGTTAAGTGATGTCGCAAGCTAATGTTAAAACAACACCAATCAGCTCCTAGATCATTGGTATCTGCTAAGTGTTTGAGACCCAACCATTGCAAACATACTCTAGGCTCGTATACACAGTGTAGACTCTCGAGGGACCATTTTTATAAGGCAAAAACCAAACGACATATCAGATGACGCAACTTATAAGCAAAAAATAAAGTAAAAATCTTTTTATGTAGCCAATCAGGAGCTGCCACAAGTCAAATTGATCTTGGCAGGTCCGCTAAGTCAAATTTAAAGGAATTAAATTTCGGTCAATTAGAAATTGTCATGTGCTATTGATGACAAGAAAATAATAATTATTTATTTTTTAAAATAAGGAACAAATGTGGGCCCATCCCTAAAGCCTAGTGTAAACCCCAGCTTAAGGAGCCTATAAACAAGGGTTTATCCCCTACATTTTTAACACATTTAGCATTTGTAGAATTCAGAAGCTCAGACTATAAGCAGTATCCAACTACCAAGTGAGCATAATCAAGGCTTGGAAGGCTTCAGAAACAAGAACCAACTATTTCCACGTCAAATCAAGGACTATTTTCGAGTTCTTTAGTTGATTCTGCATCAATCGAGATCAAGAGGCCAAGCCCTCGAATTGCTAAAGTCACTAGTATATTCAATTAGAGGATTATTTCATTTTATTCAATCCAAAGTTCGTACTTATATATACAATGTCGATAAAAATTTAATCTATTTCTCAATTTCTTATTATATTCATTTAGATTTGAAATTTATGTTTACACTTAGTAATTGAACCCATAATAGTCCTACTATGATCACTGTAGCCTAGATTGAAAATGTTATAAAATGTGTAATGTTAAAAATAACATAATAATTTGATCAATTGCATAGATCTAAGTAAACTAACCCACATTCCCCCCTACCGAAGGCCCAACCACAACAGTAGATATTACAACTAGGGTAAAACAAAAAAAAAGGCAAACAATATTCTGACTAACCCAAACCACACCCTCGATAATTTTCTAACCAAACAACCTCCAGTTTTCCATATACTCTACAAAATTTTAATGTTTTCAATCAGGTTGGAGGGAGATTGCATCACCCTAGCTCTCAAATAATTTTCTAAACCCAACAACCCTGTGCCCTCTGGATATTTTAAGTTTCTGACAACCCATCCCTTCAGGTGTCCAAACATAACCCTTTCTAGTTCTTTTAGTTAACAAATACAGTCCTACCTCTTGATTACGATCCTTGTAAGAGGACTTGCTTGTTGCATAGTATTTTAGCATACGTCCCACCATATAAACAGGAGGGCGCACTGAGTGGAAGCCCTCAAGAAGCCAAATATAGCCAACCAAAAAAGCAAAAATCTCCACATTGGAGTAGAACAATGATAATAATTAAAAAGACCAAAGATTGTCACTTTACTTGCAAAAGGAGGAGAGTTCCCCTAAAATCATTCACAAGAATAAACTAATTGTATAATTGAATAGCTTAGGATTTTTCTTTTATAAAATAAGGAATTTTGGGAGCAAATAAAACAAAAACAAGTTATATAATTTGAAAAAAATGAGGGAGAAAAATAGGACATCTTAATCACAAAATGGAAAAGAAAATCCTTGAAAAAGGGGAACCACAATGTTTAAAAAAAAAGAAAAAGAAAGCTTTGTTCTTCTAAAGGGAATATGGGTCATTGGTCTCGAACACATCACGTTGGTCACATAAAGCACAATGCTCTATCTCTAACCAATGAGGTAAGTTAAAATTAACCAATTATTAGTCAAGTTATATAACATCCGCTGCACTTTTGTTAGGCCTAGATATCTTATGCTTGGTTCTTTACTACTTGGCCTACCATGCTTTGTAGGCCTCTTGTTTTGCGTTGCTTGTTTAAGGGGTCTAATTTACGACGTAGGCTGATCTAATTTCATTGTTTTGTTTTATTTACAATTTGACCATTTTGTAGTTGGGCAATTGCATTTGGAATTGGGTTTGGTGGTGTTACGTTGGCTTACCTGGCTAGGTAGACAAAAGACTATAATGTAATTACTAGTTATACTACTTGTCTAATCCCTAGCTATCTATATTGTATTTCTGAAGCCAAAGTTCCCTTGGTCTGTGTAATTTTGTTTTACAAATTTTACACTTTCTTAATAACAAAATAGAAGGACAAGTTAGACATATTAAACAAACACTAACCTGTCTCCTACTTCACCAACCACCTCATGCCACTCCATCCATTCATTATTATTCGCATCCCCCACTCCCTATCTCCCCTTCATGCAATTGATCAGTAAGTTCAGAGGTCATGCATCAAAAACTTAAAAGGAATAAAAAGCGTTTTCAAAGAACCTAGGAGGTGATAAAGAAGATGGGGATTATACAAAGGCAGCCTTGAAGAGTTCCCCTTAACTTAGCCTCGCCTAGCCTGCACCAAAGACGGCATCGCAAGGGTAGATCCTAGGTAACTTATATCTGAGCCCAAGTGCCAAGGATCATTTGCAAATGAAGGATGATAAACATGGTCGCTTTAATGATCCAACCTTTAGTGGATTAAAATGAGATCTTTAGAGAGAAAGGGAAAGTATCCTAGGCAAGGTTGCAATAATTGCGAAGTTGTGTCAATACTAGGTGATCCGGTAGTGATATTTTGCTTCACCTTAAGAATCAGTGCCATAATAGGTGGGTATTTAAATGAATAGAAAATAGAGGTTAAGATGGCAATTATACTATGTTTTACCCTAGTTGGAAGGAGGGGGAACTCTTTTCCCCTAGGCGCTTAGGGTTTGACCCAATATGATTTACTTATTTGAGTTCTCCCGATTAGGAGGATAATTTGGAGTAGAGTCATGATTTTTCTTCGCCACTTAGCCCCTCATGCTTGACCTTCATGAAACTCGAGGTGGGTAGGGAATGTCGAGTAATGTGCTTGGTGTTATGTGTATGTATAAAGATCAATATAGGAGCTAAGAGACTTACTTATGGCTTATTATCCTTCTCCTTCAGTGAAAATGATTTTGAATGTTTCATCAAGGCCTCTTCCTTATGACTTCTAGATGCTTCATTCCACCATTAACAAGTTCACTATGGAGCATGTGGCTGATTGTCATGAATGTCTCAATTTTGTTCAAGCATTATTTTACTATAGTGCTGCATAGGATGCCTACTGCTTGGGGATCACCAATTTGACCACTTGCAACACCCTAACCGATAAGGTGGAGAATGGCATGTGGGGCCAGATCAAGACTTGGCTTGATGTTTGTCATGAAGTCAAATGTTTTGAAGTCGATTATAACAAGCTTGCATCCTTCTGCCTGAAAAGGATGCCTGCTAAAGGAGAGGGAAAACGGTTACAAGGCTAGCTAGACACTGAATTCACCAACATGCCATCACAGGAGAGATTTGCCCACAAAGAAGTGAAGTTACTTTAGTTTATCCATAGCTAGACTTGTAGTATAGCACAATGTAATATTGCAGCCTTTTCAAGTGCCCTTGCGCATTGTAGCATGTTGCAACAATGAGACCATGCTTCTGGCACCCTTAAATTGTTAAAAGTTCTCCAAGTTAACAAAAGGGACTCTTTACATGAGCTCTCTTTGTCTGTACTTGCTTTCACATCTTGCTTGTTGTTGGTTTTGCAACCCCATAGCCCCTATGGCTAACAATACATGGCTCACTATGGGATGGTACCCTCTTGTGGTATAACCTTTAGGGAAGATGGATTGTGCATCCTTTTAGCTTTTCAAGGCTAAAGGTTCTTAGTTTGCCGAAGGTTAACATTCTTCTAGGGTATGGCACCTTTAGCAAAGATGGATAGAATGACCCTTAGCCTATTAGGGCTAAGATACAATCTCCTTGGGTACCACACCTAGAAGAGATAGATAACACAACCTCTTAGCTCCTTAGGGATAAAGGTACATTCGCCTAAGGTATAATACTTACAAAGGAGATGGATAGCATGCCTTTCTAGTCCCTTAGGACTGAAGGTGCACTTCACTAAGGCACAAATGCCCTTAGAGAAGTTGGGTCATGCAACCCCTCGTAAAGGCTCATTCTCTTGGGTACAACGACGTTAGAAAAGATGTATAGTCTAATCACTTAGTCCCTTGGGGTTGAAGGTATATTCTCCTAGGGCCCTCATCCTTTTGTGGATCAACTTTTGGCCCGATTAAAGGGCAAACTCCAAGGCTAAATTGAAATAGCTGCAAAATATGATTGCTAAGTAGCTAAAAGTCTTTGCTAACCTAATCAAAACTAGAGAACGTAGTGATGCAAATTCAGTCAATGATGGCTTAAATCTAACTAAAAAAATGTTAAAAAGATTGAACAACTAGTTAGCAGTTTAAATATATTCAAAAACCATCTAATTGGTACCACTCATTCATGTCATCTGATAAAGGGAAACTACCACCTAAGTTCATCTTGCTTGAAAGTCTTAAATTTACATGCATGTAACCCCGTTTCCCACCTAAGCAATTTCATTAATTTTAAGAGTTTAATAGGAATTAAAAACGAACTCTTTCCCTTAATTTTCCTCTTTGGACTAGAAGAAGTTAGTGGAAATCATAATTGCTCTCTTGATCTGCAATAGGTTAATATATGGGTAAGTATAACAAAAGAATCTTTTTTCCCAATATGCTTAGAATATCGAACTCCCTCCTTACATTTGAGATCTTGAACTCCTCAACCAAAGAGAAAAGGAGAGCTTCCCAAACTACATAGTTTGATGGAGGGCTAAGGTGGCCTCTGTAATTAACATGCCCAATAGGGGGGAAAAAAAAAAACAAGGTTTGCATGATCATAAAGAACTTACAATGCTCATATTACCAGCTCTAATGCCTTAGAACCTTTTGTGCAATTAAAAGAAGATGGCATGCTAATCAAATAAGATATGTAACAAAACTCAAAACCCAATTACACTAGCAACAAAGGGCATAATAACAATGATAGAAAGGGTGCTACATCATCTAACGCTAAAAATAAGGTTCATGCAATAAAAGCATCAAGACCACCTTGAACTAAGAGAATCTGTACTACTTGGGGAATGAAATTATCAGATGCTTTCAAATGGCTGGAATGCCAAGGCATCTTAAAACCCATTGGGCCACTCATCAACCTTGCTGAAGATAAGATGCCTAAGGGTTTAGGGCCCATATGTCTATCGTTACTATCATCGTGGCCATGGATATCCAACTGAAGATTGTTAGGCCAATAAGAATTCAATCCAAGATATGGTATAAAATGGGACCCTACCAATTCTTAAGCCAAATAATGAGGATAACTTACTTAGTAATGTCCTATATAGCACACATAAAGATGTACACTTTGACATGACTAACCTTAGTCCTCACAAAGTCAATAGTATTAGGTTACAGACATGGAAGATGTTTGAGTTAATCCAATTATCCTCATAAAAACCATGCAACTCAAGTAGGACGAACCTCTCCAAGAGGACGTCAACCACTTTATTCGTTTAAGGGGAGCATTTAAGCCACTTTAGCTCTACACGAGAATGAATAATAGATCCCTGTTAACACCAATAAAGAAAAAATAAGGGATCCGCTCCTAAGAATGCTTAAAAATACTAAAGTTGACCTTGTGATATGATAGCTTCCTATGTCTTCTTTCAGCCATAGTCAAGAACTCCTAGGTGCCTTGGTAAAAATGAAAATTCCACCTAAAGTCACATTGAAAGAGTTAGTGGGATCCTTTACCAGTGAAAGTGCCATAGTCACTATCATTGTTGATGACGCCAACCTTCTATCAAAGGAATAATTCACAATGAATCGATTCATCCAATTGGGTCTTATAGGCACAAGTATATGCCTATGACTCTAATAAATAATGGGTCATCAGTTAACATATGTCCACTCAAGATGGCTAAGACATGGGGACTAATGAAAGAAGACATGAATCCCTTCATAAGGGTCAAGAGCTTATGATATTACACATTATACTCTTATAAGAGCTATAGCCCTCAATATAGCCATGAGATGAGTCGAATAAAAAGTGATGTTTTCAGCAAATTGATATCCCCACCACTTTTAATATACTACTGCTTTGACTCCATGATCTAAAGCAATGCCTTCGACCTTACACCAAAAAGTAAAAATGGTTGTCAAGGAAGTGGCCGTGACTATTAGTGCGAATCCTATGACAATCACTATTGAAAACAAACCCTCAAACCCTAAAGGTAGAACATGATAAAAATGATATGAAAATATGAAGTTTCACCTTGATTAATATGTCGTCGTTGGCTCAAGGATCTTGCTTTTTTGTTTTTTGCCTTTGACCATACTTAAACCTAAAAGTCAATGCCATGATGAGAAAAATGGGTTATTTTCATAGCCTCCCACTTGTTTAGGTTAGGATACAAACTAACTCAAGAAGAGCTCCATCTTGCACTGCAACAAGAAATAAAAGAAACATATTGCTAGGAAAGGAATACACAGATATGTGTTCCTACCTTGTGCTTTAACTCTAAATGGGCAATACCTTTGTGAAAATGAATCTAGTCCTTACTATGGTTTCCCTAAATCACAATATTCACCCCATCTAGGGAAAATGATGATAAGATTTAAATTATTCCATGATCGTGGCTCTCTGAAAGGAGAAATTACACCTACTAAGGAAAAGTTTGAAATAGACTAGTTGGTCGATGAGATAAACGATGGAGTAAACCAACTCTTTGGATTGGAGAGGATCAAGCCACAAGGATTAAATTTAGTTTTGGCCATCACCAATCGAGGATTCGATTCCACCTAGCTAGTAGTTGATGAAAACAAAGGGAGATGCCACAACATCACCTAGACCATGCCAAAGGGCCTAAAGGGGATGAAGGTTACTATTAGAAAGGAATCTATGTTGTCCATTAGCCTCTTTTTTTATTCTATGGCTTGGTTTGAATTTACCACTGAGTCAGAAGATCTATCCTTGTACGTTTTTGATTTCCTAAACATGTCCCTAGGAACATTGCAACTCAAGACCCCAATGATGTACTTGCGTCTTCTATTAATAATATGAATGTTTCTGCGCACAATTATAAAGATTTCTTTTTTACACTAACCGTAATAATAATGACTACAGAGCTAATTAAAGAAATTCAAAAATTGGAAACAAAACACGAGTTTTAGAAGAAGCTATAATAATAAATGTTGGAACAAAAGAGGAAACAAAGGAACTTAAACTTGGAAAATGATCAAGTCAAGAAGAGGCAGAACAATTCACTAGATCTTTAACTAAATTTAAAGATGTTTCTATATGGTCTTCCAAGGACATGCTAAGAAAAGGCATGGAAATTTTGAAACTTAAATTTCCTTTGTACACTGATGCTAAGCCAATCAGACAAAAATTAAGAGAATGAAACTAGAATGGTCTCTTAAGATAAAAGAAAAGGTTCAAAAATAGTTTGAGATTCCTTAAGGCCCCTAACTATCTAGAATGGGTTGATAACATCTTTCTAGTACCCAAGAAAGCCAGCCGATTAGAATGTGCATCAACTTTTGAGACCTTAACAAAGCTAGCCTAAAAGATGACTTTCTTTGCCTTATATAGACCTTCCAGCTGAAAACACCATTAGGACAGCTTTTATCCTTTGTAGATGCATATGTAGGTCATAGCTAAATCAAAATGGCCATAGAGGATCCAGAAATACTGCATTCATCACACAATGTAGCACTTATTGCTACAACATCATGGAATTCAACATTATTAATGTTGGAGCAACATACCAAAGAACTAAGCAAACTCTCCCTAATGATATGATGCATAATGAGGCAAAGCTCTACATAGATGACATGAATGTGAAATTCAAAACATGAAGCATACATATCCCTACTCTAAAACAATTTTTTAAAAGACTAAGAAAATACAATCCAATTTAAAAGAAATTAAGATCCCTATTACCAGTCCGTGTGGAAAGCTCAAACTGCAATGGATTGGCCTTTACTTTGTTATGCAAATTCTACGAGGGAGTGCGGCTAAATTAATGGGCACTAGTGGTCAATAGTTCATCAACTTGTCGTTGTGAACCAACTAAAATGCTTCTACTTCTAGAAGCATTGCTCTAAAAGGGCCAAACCTAGGCCCGGCCACCTGTCGCTGGCCCTGACACCTTCTCGGCACCCTCCAACATCAATTTCAGCACAAATTTGTTTTCGAGACCTATCTAAGGTCCAAGTGCTTGCACACCAAGGAATATATGGCACAAACAAAAAAAAAGCGCAAGCCCAAACAGGACCATAAAATATTTAACAAAAAAAAATGACAAACCTATGTATGATAAATTCATAATACTGAAGCAACCCATTAATATCAACTAGAAAGCCCTAGCTTACATTGTCAATTAAGTACTCAAATTAAAAGTCCTACTATCATCATATGAAATTTATTCGAGTGTTAAACTCCTAAAAATACTTGAATTGCAACATAAATGCACAAACAAAGTAACTCCAATCAGTCTTCTTCATTTGCATTGTTGTGTGTGCCTTCATCGTTTTGCTCACTGTTTGAGGTTACAATGCCTTTTTCCTATTACTTCTTTTCCTTTTCTGCATCAGCTTCTCAGCGTCTTGTTTATTCCATGGTTGGACTCTAACTTTAACTCCTGCTATACCACATTCTTTAGGAGTTTTAGCTTTTATCCATTTCCAAATATACATGGCTCATAAAATAGGTAACATCATCCATGATAGGCCTTCTTGCCACCTGCATGATTTTCAACTACGTTTGAGTTCAAATCTTTTTTTAATTTAGGGGTTAGGTCGTAAACAACAAGAACAACAAAATCATAACTTGGAACGCTTTGTGTAAAGCCTATCTGGTGAAACAAATGACAAGTAAAGATGTTAGCAAAACTTTTAAGCCCTAAGAGAGGGAGATAAATTCCACCTCTGTTAGGATCCCTAAAGCCATGAATGAGCCACCATTCGATGTCCTAAAAGATTTTGGTTTTTTCATGTTAAAAGAAGATTCTCCACACCTCATCATTACTACACTCATGAGAACATTAACATATAGCATAATGTCTAGGTTCATGTCTCCATGTGAAAATTAGGGGGCTATGCTTAGTGAAAGTGCTCTTAAGAGACAAATGTGTAAGATAAGTGATTACAAGTTAAAACCTCCATCAAGAATACAAAAAAACGGGGGGAGAAACCCAAAAACAATTTAAAATCTACCACAACATAAGAGTGCTTCCCATGAGATCATTGCAATAGTTATTATGAAGGCCATCCAACCACAAAATTGTCTTAGTAAGAATTATGGCATGTAAGAGTACCCTTCAAGCCTAAATCGGAGGGTGGTCCATGTAAAATCCCTTTTATGACCATTAGTAGCCTTTGTCACCTCACCTACTCCTAGACGAAGTAAATTATGCAAAATGTGGGAGAAATCCACCTCTAGGGAAGGAGCTGCCATAATGTTAGTCTCAAAAGAACCCTAAGCAACGATAAAATCCTTGTCTACAAAACTTGTCTCCATATCCTTAAAGTGGAATACATGAAATGGTGGATCCCAAACTTAAAAGAGGTGTAGATTAGGTCGGGTTCTAGCCTAATTTGCCTCAAAGAAATAAGGTAGTTTAACACAAAAACACAATAATCTTTTCACCTTAAAGGGAGACAAATTTTTATCCCATGAATTCATTAGCTTCTCAAAATCACCAATCTATTTCTTGGAAGAAAGAAGAAAACACTCTCTAAGGGAAGTTGAATTCACCAANTATGCAAAAAATGAGGAAGGGTGGTAAAGCCTTTATANTCTATAATGCCAAAATATCAAAGTAAATGCCAAACCTGGTGGCAAAAAGTAGGGTGTCATTAGAACCTAGTGGCCTACTATTGGATCTAGATACTGGCAACTTACTTCAGCACACTTGGTCTTTTCATGCTATCTTGACGCTCAAATCTCTTCACAATCTAAGAGTTCCTTAATTTGTAAAATTATAGTTTTATTAAGCGTACTTTCCTTTTTGATTTGAATTATTCTCTATGGATAATAATATTCTGTTTTATTTTATTTATTTTAGAAGTCTTTCTTCTCCTCCCTTTTCTTATATTTTTTTTTTTGTGAGTTTGGCTAGCTCATACTTTTCATCGTATAACTTGCAATAGGCTTATACCCCAATTTTCACCAATAAAAACATAGGCCTTCTTTTTTTCTGAAATGCACAGTACATTTTCACAAACATTACAAACACAAATGCAATTAAATATTCACAAAAGTTCTTACTATTACAAAATGTGAGGCAAAAAAATACAAACTACAAAAGTCTAAATGATTGATCCACAAATAAGGGGAATTTCTGCCTTACAGATCATTAGAATCAACCTCCTTAATCATTTGTGGCAATGTTAGGGAATCTAGTGTGACAGTTTCGTAAGACTACCATGGCAACGCAAGTCCAAAAGCTAGAGGAGGGTGTCGTGTACTTCATGTGTACCGAAGCATCCTCAGTTAAGTAAGAGGCATGACAAAACAACCTTTCGACCACATTCTTGAGGTCCTTGATAGAATATTTGATCGACACCATTAGTTGAGTCCTGACGAACTTTGAATAGTCGCTCTCAATGATGAGACTCTGACAAGACACGCCATCCCTTAGCGAGTCACATATTTTCTGGCCATAGGATAGCCACAAATATGTTGGTTAAAAGAGGATCCACCGGAACACAACCAATAGGCATGAGGGACAGAACTCAACTAGTAACCATTACCTCTAAATTCCACTTGTGACAAAAGGGTCGAGCAGGAACACCCACTGGCGAGATAACACCAATCCCTCTTAATAGTAGCTTGGAAGCTATTAGTCTAGGCTTAAGAAACCCAAGTTATCGGTAAGTTATAATCACGACAAAAAAAAATTAATAATAAGATAAAGCAATAAACACAAGGAAAAAGGCGTTCTACTTAAATTGTTAGGTGTCAAAGCATTCTAGTAAGTTAGGAATAGGTCGACATACTTCATCTGATTGTACTTGCATTTTATAAGGCCCTTATTCCATCAACCCATCACAGGAACATTGCTAAAGCTGCTAGATCTTAGACACATCACCACAAAGTATTTCAAGAGCTAATGATACAAAAATAAACACAAGCCATAAGGCAATCCAATATAGAATAAAAAGACACCATAAGCAAAGAATCATATCGCAAGACAACTCCAAAAACCTCCACGGTTGGCACTTCGCACCTAGCGACCGTTCTATCAATAGGCCAACCTTAGGTAGAAGAGCAGTGCGGCCTAAACTGCTCACCCCATATCCAATCGCCTGAAGCCTTAGACATTCTCTACGTTACAAATCCAATGGAATTGCACTCCGTTTGCCTTGTCAGGAGCTCTTGCCCTAAAATGGCATCAAACTTTTTAAAAAAATTTTAAAATGCCATTAAACATTTTTTCTACCTATCGGTACCCTTTTTCTACATTAGTAGGTTTAATAGTGCCAATTGTCCAAAAAACAATCAGTGACCACAAGTTTTAATATAAAACTTTTTTTTTGATAGTTCAGTTGCAAATATTGTGAAAAATAGAAGGAAAAAAATGAAAAGTACAAAAAGAGGTTGGGGAAGGAGGGAAAATAAAAAATTACCAAACCTAGCCTCCCCTTTAAAGTACATCTAGGGTTTCAGCAAAAACCTAATTTTAGAATTGAGTAAGAATTGTTCATCAGCTAGCAAACTTGAGCTAAGGCTTTTGTTCATCAACATTCTAATCACATCAAAGCCTAAAATGTTTTTGTCTATTAGCCAAAGCCCTACTAATGCTTGTAGATAATGCCCATATTCCTCATATTGCGTCAGATTTTGTGATTACGGGAAGAGGCGTAAAATTATGACTAATATGACAAGAAAAAATCTAATGAGAAGGTTTGTGAGATGCCCAGAATTTGAAATTCATGGTGGATTTGAGAATTTTGAGTGGAATTATGACTCACTTTGTGACAAAATGGTATCAATGGTTGTGGCACCAATGTGACGAATGAGTCATTGGTTGGTGAAATTAGCACGTCACAGCAGATCATAAAGGAAAAAGGAGTTGAAAAGCAAGATTTGAAGAGGCAGAAGGTCGAAGTACATAGTTATCAAATCAGGCAAAGGCTTATGATGCAAGGATTGTTACTATTTGTTATGGACATTACAGTTACTATCGCAGTGGGGGGTTAAATTGTAGGTACATCCACGTTGCGGGCAGTTCAGAGTTGTTTTTAGGCAGGGGAATTAATGTATGGTGCCCTGTATATTGCTTAGAAGCCATTGTAATATACTAGAATGCAAATGAATAGCAACATGTGACGAAAATGATTGAATGAAATGAGATAATAGTTTGCAATATCTAATTTGGTATATGTAGCATCTGTTGATAGTACCTAGTTTGGTCTGTATGTTGTAGCCCTAAAAAAATAGCCCTAAGTTGAATAATGTACATATCATGTACAACCTTGTATATATCCCCCAAAAGGAACACCTAGTTTAGTAAACATGTACATTCAAGCACAACACATATCCCGCAAAATAAGTAAAAGTTGAAAATAACCAATGACTATATAGTGCTCATTGATCTAGCACCACATTTGTGTTTTTAAGAGAGAGAAGTATCCTCATCTCCCACTCCTCCTAACTGGCTAGCGAGGGTTTGAGGAGGTTGATGTAGGGGCCTGCATAGGTCTATTGAGGCTCTAAAGATGAAGATACAGCACCTGGATTTTGTTACCGAGGCCTTGATGCAGTGAACTTAAGCAGTCTCAACTTAACCTTTAAGTTGCCTAGGGGAGGGAATAAAGTTTTCTTCTTTTGTGTGGAGGCTTTCTTTCTACCCTTTAATTTGTCATTTTTAACATCAAGGGCCTAATCTTGTCTCAGTTATTAGGTGGCCTAAACAAATGGTACGAGGAAGTTTGGCTAAAATTAAAAGGAAAAAAAAAAAGAATGAAGTGCCTAGCAAGGATGATATTTCAGTCACTTGTGGTTCGAATGCACATCATACAGCGGTAGATGTAGGCACATCTTGAGTGTTTGATTATGAGCAACCTAATCTAGTAAAACCCAAGTAAGTATTAAAGCACAGTTAAAACTTGTAATTTAGATTGGAATAGAAGTAGGTACCTTTGGTTGGGAGCTTACAAGGATAGTAATAGTAACAAGTGTTTATAGGTGGGGATTGGGATCTACGCTAGTGGTTGAACTTGAAGTAGCAGCTGAAGATGGCTCACCCTTCTTCTTTTTAATATAATCAGTTCAAAATGGGTCAAACTGGTGCTGTGCTTAACAAAAATGCAAATGAGAGTGAATTACTGGCCTTTAATTTATTAGCCCTTCCTATGCATGTTCTTCACATTATGGCCTTCTCTACCACAGTTACTGCAATACATTTTCCTTCTAAGTTTATAACCCTTCCAACCTTATTCTCTTCAGTATCCCCTTACTTAAGCTCCCTCTTGGATGCCAATTCACCCTTTTTCTTTGGTGGAAAATACAGGCAGTTAATGGCTCTCAACAGGAGCTTTAACCTACATATCATCCCTATTAATTTGCAAAGTGTGGAAGTAAGTTAGCCTTAAGTACTCTATTCCATAACAGTTATGAACAAATTTCAAAGGGTTCAACATCTCATCCCTTGGCTGCCAAAGCATAAATAACAGCGTATCCTACTTAGCTCCAAAGCCTTACAAGTACAACTTCCTTTAACCCTGCAGCCAATTCTTTCCTAACAGCAACTCTTTCTATGATTTTGTTCTAAATCTCCTTTAACATGTTAAAAATGTGTTTAAACCTAGATTCAATGATTATTCCATTTAATATCTCAGGCATGTCATTATCCATAGGGTCCCACTTCGTATGTGTGCTAAAATGTAGCCTATAAAAATGCATTGGACCATTCTTTTTTAACTAGTCCCATGCTGATGCATCTAAATCTTACATTTCTTTCATACCCCTTTCAAAATGCACCTCATTACTAGACTTAGTAATCTTCCAAAACACTCCCATATGCTGCAAACCTCCCATTTGGCCCTTAGGTTAGCATACACATGTCTTAGACATAATCTATGGTCAGCTTTAGTTCACAACTTCTTCACACTCTCAATAAGGCCTTGTAACATTCAATTAAACATAAAAACATAAGAAAGTTTGCAAGCAAAACCAAAAAAAAAAAAAAAGTAAACTGAACTAAAGATAAAACTACTTGGAACCTTCTGTTGGTCTAATACGGAGGTCCATCCATAGCCATCTCCAATGCTGAAGTCCTGCCCCAACAGGTCACAAAACCACCCTCGATGTCTCAACACTCTCACTTCTAAAAACAACCCATATGATGGAGTACATCTGATTGTTGGCATTTCTACCAATAACAACCTGAATTTGTCTAAGCCATGGCCCCTTCTAAAAACATGTATCTGGAGATATAATCCTTCTACATCCACCTAGGAAGTTATTTTTCAAGGCACTAATGCAAATGTACAAGTTCTTGAAGACAAATTAACCCTCAGAGTTCTTTTAACTACTAATCTTGACAGTGCTCCTTGGATTTTTCTAACACACCTCATAAGTATAACCTCTAAGTTGTCCAAACTGCTCCTCATAGTCTCCAATCACTGACCTTAAAGCCATGACCCTAGCCGTAATACACATCGATAAGGTGGCATTGTAATTATACTGCTTCTTAACCATAGTCTTCAAATCTCTAGTCCTCAACATTGGATTATATCTGAAGGCCTCCATATAGTTCTTAGTCATCCAAGCAATTATCATATGCCTTTTGCCTTTCTCAAAGTTAAAAGGCACACACGTGTGCTCATAGGATATGGTCCTTAGTCGAAGAGACAACTTCTTCCTACCTTTGACACCCAAAGCCTTCACTGACATCCATCTCCCAAGCAATAACATTGGATTCTAGTGGACTCACTCTTAGTAAACGTCAAATGATACCATTTCACAATCCCGTAATTGCCAATTGCCTCCTTAGCCTCATTCTTATCCTTAAACAACATTTCTAGGACTAGGTATACATCACAACTGCCTTGGTATCTTAGATATCTAGCTCTTTTTCCCTTTGGTTTAATATTTTTCTTCCCTTTTCCTCCATCACAGTCACTTTCGAATTCATTGTTCGGGTCCCATTATTGTTAGAATCCTCATAATTTTCTTTACCTTCCTCCCCTTTGGAATTGCTAGTCCTTTCCCTTACATGACCCCATCACTCTGAGCATTACCTAACACTAGGTCCCTATTTGGTTCCTCCTTCCTTGACTTCTTCTCCGTTTTGACCAATTTGAGTTCTTCATCATCATCAACGTCATTACGTAACTCATCATTAGATGTGTTTCTATCATCAAATTTATCCCTAGGAAAGTAGTCCTCTAATTCACCCTCATTTACACCATATTCCACATCATAGTGCTCATTACATGCATCCCTATGCTCTATAAACAAATCAACATGAGGATGCCTCTCACACAATGCTATAAAGTCCATGATGTTGTCATCATTTTGAACTCCACTAAACTTTCCTCAAATAGTACATCTAGCCTGCTAAAATACACTTTATTAATGCTCTTCACGGCATAACCTAATTGATAAGTGCTCAATGTGTGTATCATTTTAGGGCTATTTTGTGTCATTTTTAGGAGAATAGCTTATTGTTATTATTTACTCTCCTATTCTCGATTTATGCTTGGGTATAGTTGTTT
>NCQV01043947.1:37882-57078 GCA_002740545.1 Lophocereus schottii
ACAGGATTTTTAGTCTTTCTACCCAGCATTTGCCCTTCAATGGTCGTATTTTGACCTCTCCTGCGGTCATCCATGCTATGTCTCGACTGTAGAGCAAACAACAAGCAAAAACCCGGTTCCAGCCCAGACTGTGGTCAGACCATGCTTAGCCCGTAACCGTTGCCTCTTCATTTTCTGTCGACTATGTGGCTAGGACTGGCTGAGCTTTTCTATATAAGGCGACATTCTGCAGCATGTAGAGACTATCCCAGAATAAAATGTCATTCCAAGCAAAGAAAAGTGTAGAGTAGCATAGATTAGTGCTTTAGTTTCTCAACTTTTGTAGTTTTCGGTTTGGTTTTGTATTTGTGTGAGTCTTGAGCGTGAAAGTTTGTCATTGAGGCAGTTCCAAAGCCCCTAGTTGAAGGCCATCTCAGTCAATCCCCTTTTTCGCTCAGATTTCATCAATCATTAGTTAGTTTGTTAATCTTTTATCATGTCTGAGTAGTTTCCTTTAGTCTAGGGATTTAGTAGTTTAAGGAATTGTTATTGGATTATATTTTAATCTATGCAATTGTGCTTATCTTCATAATTGGTTTGATTTCATTTTGTTAAGTGTTATTCATGTTATGAGTTGATTTTCGGCCAAAATTTTCTTGCACACTTGAAACAAACGAATAAAAAACTGAAAGGTGACATTTGATTGTTGGACTGTTTGATAAGGCCTAACGTAACTTCATCTCGAAAGAGAGATTTCTATGTTAGGAAGGCTAGTAAGTAATCGAATATATTTAACTTGAATTAAGGCATATTAGTTTGACAGAATGACTTTTGCTTAATTTAGGCAAATTTAGTTGATTTCAAAAGAATAGACTGAATTTTTAAAGAGATTACAATTCCTCGAATTTGACCAATTAGAAGAAAGCACATGTTCAATGTTTTTTATCTAGTTTCCTTTCACAACTACAAGAATTCCTAGACATTTTACCCCTATAGATTTCGAAAAGTTTATTTGCTATTGTTAAATTGAATCCACTTCAACCACAGTTTTACTTAGCACTTTCTAATAGGCAAGACTCAGTAAGTTACGATTAGTCCATAAGGAATGATATCTTTTGTCCATACTACAACCGCCGTGCACTTGTGGTAGTCCACACATCAAGTTTTTAGCGTCGTTGTCGGGGACTAAAACTGTTAACTATTGAGTTAGTCTTGCGAAAGTGACTAAGTGTTTTATTTGTTTTTATTGTTATTATTGTTTTTGTTTCTTTGCTTGTTTAATCTACGCTAGTATTGTTAGTGAAAGTGCTTGCAAAAATTTCTCCTAATTTGTACGATGTCTAATCTTATACGAACTCGATCCAAAGACTGAGAGGACTTTTCTCCTAAGGAGGAAAAAGAAAAGGATTGAAGAGCAAAGACGCGAGGTAAGAAGGAATTCAAGTATGCTAGAAGGTGACCAATGAAGGACTCTTCGTGATTTTGTTACCCTAGGAGTCCAGGGGATCACCTCATACATCGCTCGCCCTTTTGTAGATTCCAGCAACTTCGAACTCAAACCGGCAGTCATTTCCATGGTGCAACAATCTGCACCTCTCGGTCTTTTTAGAAGTGTGTGATATGCTGAAATAAAATGGAGTCTCTAGTGATGCGATTCAGCTGCGCTTATTCCCTTTCTCATTGAGAGAAAAAGCAAGGGCTTTGTTGCACTCTTTTCCGTCTGGTTGCATAACTCCCTGGGATGAGTTGACAAGAGCATTCATCGCCAAGTTCTTCCTCTAAGAAAAATGGCAAGCCTAAGGAATCAGATGACCAACTGTTTACAAAGAGATGACAGGACGCATTATGAATCCTGGAAGTGTTTTAAAGATCTGCTATGTTTATACCCCATCATGGCCTTTAGCGTTGGATGATAATCCAAGCCTTCTATAACGGTGTGACCTAATCTATGAAGTCCACTATTGATACGGTAGCAGGAGGAACTCTGATGAGCAAGATTGAGGATGAAGCCTATAATCTGATTGAGGAGATGGCGCTTAACAACTTTCAATGGTCCACTGAATGAACCCAACCCAAATGGGTTGGAGTTACGCTTGAAGTTAATGCAATTAGTTTACTTTCTGCTAAAGTAAATGCCATGATTAAAAGACTGGATCAAGTGAATGTTAATGCTGTGAACTCAAGTGCCCCTTCCCCTTGTGAAATTTGCGGTTTAATTGAACATATATCTCTAAATTGTCAAGTTGGGAGTTCTTTTTCCCAAAACCACGATGAAATTAATTATATGTTCAAAATTTCAACCCGAGATTGACCAATAACCCTTAGTCTATGCTTATAATCCAGGTTGGAAGAATCATTCGAATCTTTCTTATAGGTCGAAGCCAAACATTATGAACATGCCCCCTATGAATGCTAGAGTACCTCCTGGTTTTCAAAGACGCCTATTCCCTTCTTAGATGCCCCAAAAGTCTAATTTGGAAGTAATGATGGAAAACATGCTTATGATGGAATAAAAACAGGATGAGTATATTAAGTAATTAGCCTCAAAGGTTGATGTGCTTATAACTCATAATAGGATGTTAGAAGCTTAAATAGCCCAAAAAGCCACTTTTTCATCCACGCCCCCAGATAGACTATCTGGCAAACGTGAACCTAACCCTCAAGAGCATTGTAACTGTGGTACCATGAACGAGGAGGAGGCAAATTTAACTGATTCTGAGGAAGTACCAATGGAAGAGGGTAGGGAGATAACTATGGCTGGTAGTAAGGAGAGAAACAATAGTGGTAAGACTACCACTTTCAAAGACTATTGAGATCTTAACCATTTTTCTCCCCAAGCTCCATGACCCAAATAGTTTTTCTATCCCCTGCATTGTAGGAAAGGTAGAAATTAAGAGAGGTCTATGTGATCTAGGTGCAAGTGTCAGTATAATGTCCTAGTCTTTGTTTCATAAGCTGCACCTAGGACCATTATTGGCCACACCCTTTTCTTCACAGTTGGCTAATAGTTCTGTGACATAACCTATAGGCAAGTTGGACAGCATGCCAGTTCATATAGGAGACATTTGGTTGTTGGAGAACTTCATTATAGTTGATATGCCTGAAACTGACGATGCCTAGATTATCAAACGTCGGCCCATTTTGGTGACAGCTGGTTACCACATTAACATAAGAGAGGGATGGGTATCTTTCGAGGTAGAAGGATGATTTACTGTGTTTAGTTATAGGAAGGAGGACATGGTTTCTCCTCATTTTTCTGTATTGGATGCATTACTCCTTTCCCATGAGATTTGATATGGAGGATGTCTGGAATTGTGAAGATCATCTTAATTCAGATTAGATTTCTTATGATAACCCCAATAAGGGGTATGTTGAGGTGGAGTTCGCTACTCCTATGCCACCTAACAAGCCTGTGCTTGAGGCTCCTATTTCTAATGAATCTTCTAAGTGATTACTGCAGGTTTCCACAAACCGTTCTCTCTATCCCCCCTGTAAAAGGTTTTGATATAGATTTTGATGTAGGAGTTGAAAGAGTTGATGATAGCCCGTCTGATGGGCCAAATGAGCGATTTATTTTGTATGCAGATAGTATATTATGGTGCCAAGTTATGTAGATGAAGGACCTATAGCCTGAACTTTTACGGCGGTACCTTAAACTAAAAACATTTAACCTTGTAATCTAGGACAAAGGCAATGTACATACACCATCCAATCTGGACCAAGCCGAAAACAAGGGTCAAGCTCCTGATCTTAAAAGAGTGCTTCTTGGGAGGCAACCCAAGCTTTCTTTTTCTTTTTCCTTTTTTTGTAGTTTTGATTTTTATTACTTTTTGTAGTTATATTTACGAAAAAAAAGAGAAAAAAAAGAAAAAAAATATATACATATATAAATAAATGGTTGGCACCACGGTTAACACCCCAGAAATATGTCTGTGGGGTGCTAACCCTGAAAAACCAGAACGAAATGAGTGCCAGCAGACACCATGGATGGACCGTGGTGAGTCCCATGGTCCATGGTGATCTGCTATAGGCTGCGGTCTAGGTTTTTGACTGCGGCGGCTATTCCCTTTCCCCCTATCTTCTTCAACCTTTCAACATACACTTTCTCTCTACCCTCATTTTCTCTCTCTAAACTCCATAACCAAGTCTCCCTAATCTCCCCTCATTCCTTCACCATTTCCCCTCATTTTCACACCAAATCCTTTCTTTTCGCTCAATCTTTCATCTTTTTCCTTAAAATCCATCTCTTTCTTCTTCGTTAACTTCAAATTCATCATGCCTTCATTCATCCACTATACCCATTCTTTTCTCTCTCTTATTTTTCATATTTTTGCTTAATTTCTTCAATTTTCTAGGTTTTTGTTCTTATATTTAGTTTTAGTTTTGTTTTTGTTTCAAATTTGCACCAATGGCACCAAACAAGAGACCAAGGAGTACCAAGGAGGTTGGTTCTTTAAATCAAGCACCATCCCGACCTCAACAGGCATCCTGAACATCAACTAATGTGCGTGCTAAATGTAACATTCCTCATCCCCTTTGTTTAACCCATCCTGATCATGTTGTTAAGTATAACTGCTTGAATGAATGTATGGTACTAGCAACTAGATATTATAATGAGGATTTGTTCGCCCGTTTGGGAATTTTAGATGATATTCATTGGTTGTTTTCTGGAGGTGGTATGGACCACTTTTTAGAAATCAAAGAGCATACATATAGGGACCTGACCCTAGAATTCCTTAGTACACTCCATGTTGAGGTCACTAGACGACCTCAATGTTAAGATGGATATATATCATTTTATTTGCAGGGATAATTATATGAACTGAACTTAGGCACCTTCAACAGTATTTTTGGTTTTCACCCTAGCATCGACTTATCCCATCGTCAAGTCCCCCATGAGTTCAACCCGAACACGTTTTAAGGTAAACTTTCTGGGAGTGTTAGGTACAGTACCAGTTCGTCAAAATGTACGTGTATTAGGAACCCCTGCATTAGACTAGCTTAGTGTATCTTGCTTGTTCTTTGTTTGCTCGGGACAATAGTCTAAATGTCCTAAGATTTCCTGAGTTGTACTTTCTATCCTGTATACTCGATGGAGACCAACTTGACCCAGGTTCATTCTTAGCTAGGCAATTACATAGTGCTGCTGTTAGCACTAAAGGTCGGATAGTCATTAGTGGGATAATCACTACTATTACTAGATTCTTGGGTGTTAACCCATTCCTGAGGATAGAGTTTTCGGGTCTGAGCGACTTGATCAAGCTGCTTTTGAGATTATGAACTTTTATAAAGTTGAGGCTGGTATTTTATGTTGGATTTACCCTGGGGTTCGACTTTTGCCGCTTCCGAATGTTGATCACACCACCCTTCTTCACCGAGGTAAGATTTATTAGGCACCTAGTGATGAGGAGGTTGTTTGACCCGCACCCTACCAACCAGCCCCTCGATCCAATCAAGCAAGACCTAGTTCTTCTTCTCATCCACCCCATCTTGACTATTCTAACCTTCAAGACACCCTTACGTCCATTCAAGAGGAGCAAGTTTCCCTCTGAGAGTTTTGTTACTTCAGAGAGTGCCGCTCTTGGGGATTTTGTCCAAAAGTACCACGATGAGTGTCGTGAGTTTCTTGCTTCCCAGAACCAATATTTCCAAGACTATAGGGCATGTCTAAAGACCCGGTGAGACTAACATATCTCCTACGGATAACCACTCCATCCTCCTCCACCTCCTTATCTCTGATCTTGTTGTATACTACTCCCCTTCCGTTTTTTATTATGCGCCCGCATTGAGGGCAATGTGTGATTTAAGCGTGAGGAAGTTAGTCATTTCATTTGGCATCCGATGCCTATGTTTGTTTGGTGTGTTTGTTTTTGCTTGTATATATTTTTAGTGGTAGTTTTTGTAGTTATTGTTTTAGTTTTGTTTAGTAGTGCATTTAGTTTTCTTCTAGGTTGCATTTTAGTTTCTTTCTTTTGTTTGTTTCTTTTGCACTCTAGTTTGCATTATTTGTAGGAGCAGGCATGCATAAATACATAAAAAAATAAAAAAATAAAAAAATCCTCCGACAATGATCTCTACAGATTTGTAGCTTTCTTTGATTTAGTTTGATCCTTGATTCACCCAAATTGTGCATAAAATGTTTGCGGATGAGTTTTCGAAATGAATTCTTTGTTTTGACCACATGTTGGATGCGAATTGATTTTCCCCATGAGTCTTTACAAGATTTTGGCATGTGTTTACTAGTGAGCTAGCTTTGTCTTTGGTAGATGTCGTGTGAGACTTTGAGCCCTTGGAGACAATTTATCATTATTAGTCTCATATTTCTTTTATGTGTGACTCTTCCTTGACGTCATTTCTCTAAGACTTTCTTTGATTCTCGTTCAAAATCACATTTCGCATATGAATTTATGCAATATGATTGAGGCATTTTTCTTTCTTTGATTTGTTTAACACTACGGCCAAATAGCCACCTTGGTTGTGTATTTTATCCCATGTTAGCCCCTTTGAGCCTATATCCATTTTGCTTGATTTGAACCTCCTATTATAACCCATAGCCAAATACTTGTCTTACCTCTAAGCCAAGGCTAGAGCAGTGTTCTATTCTTTTGCATCAAGTTTGATAGGGTGTTAGTAAGATGGAATGATATCTTGTGGTGTAATTTGGTTATTTGGTGCTGGGTTGTGAGATATTTATTAATCCCTTATTTTATTGTACAAAATTTAAAGAAGAGTTGGAATCTAAAGTTCGTTATGGATTCCCCCTTGGTTATCCCTTCTGGAAAAAAAAAAGAACAAAAGAGAAAATTTTCAAAAAAAAAGAATGAAAAGAAAACGAAAAGAAAAAAAGAAAGTGGTTAGCCTTGATGGGAGTGCAAGTTATTTGTGATTTTCGATTCTTTCTCTCTTCATTTGAGGATTTATTCTGAATTGATATGGTTTAAGAAAGATGTTGTCTGATGTATTGGAATTATTTAACTTTCAGTCTTTGGCTTTTAGCTCCTCATTTTCAAAAGCACTTGTTCCCTTCTTACCTTAGGCCCGTTAAGACCTTATTAAAGTCCTCATGATTGTCTAATGTGTTTGTATTTTTAGTGATGGTGAATTTTGAAAATCTTGTCAGGCTTATGGTAGATTTGTGTCTAAGGATGAGATTTGAGAGAAGCTTCATATATACATTTCAAACACATGAGTGCTGAGTGCCACATAACTATACTGAGGTTCTACCGGCCTTACTAGTTTCGCTTGATTCATATGTTGAATCACTGTGTTTGATAATTAGGGGGAGATTGCTTTCAAGATTCGAAATTGTGGTCTATTAAAACTTTTTAAAATTTCATTCCTTGCCTATTTATTAAAGTTTTTTTGTACCTTCTTAGGCTACCTTTGGATTAGTTTTCCCATTTGAATGTTACTTAAATCTATCTTCAGGAAGTTGTGTATGTTTTTAATCCTTGCATTGCTTGAGGACAAGCAACAATTTAAACATAAGGGAATTTGACAAATTCTCAATGTGTATATCATTTAGGGTTATTTTGTGTCATTTTTAGGAATATATTGCATTTATTGTTGTTATTTACTCTCCTATTCTCGATTTATACTTAGATATAGTTGTTTGATGTGTTTTGCAGGATTTTTAGTCCTTTTACCCAGCATTTTCCCTTTAATAGCAGTATTTTGACCACCCCCGTGGTCATCCATGTTATGCCACAACTGTAGAGCAAAGAATGAGCAAAAATCCGGTTCCAACCCAGACCACGGTCGGACCATGGTGCACCCCACAGACCGATGGTGAGCCTACAACTGTTGCCTCTTCGTTTTCCCTCTGCTGTGCGACTGAGATTGGTCGTGCTTTTCTATGTAAGGCGACATTCTGCAGCATGTAGAGACCATCCCATAACAAAAGATCATTTCAAGAAAGCACAGTGTGGAGTAGCGCAGATTAGTGCTTTAGTTTCTCAAATTTTATAGTTTTCAGTTTGGTTTTTATATTGGTGGGAGTATTGAGTGTGAGAGTTTGTCATTGAGGAGGTTCCGAAGCCCTTGGTTGAAGATCATCTCAGTCAATCCCCTTTTTCGCTCAGATTGCACCAATAATTGGTTAGTTTGTCAATCTTTTATCATGTCTGAGTAGTTTTCTTTAGTCTAGGGATTTAGTAGTTTGTGAAATTATTATTGGATCATGTTTTAATCTCTACAATTGTGCTTATCTTCATGATTGGTTTGATTTTGTTTTGTCAAGTGTTATTCATGTTGTGAGTTGGTTTTTGACTGAAATTTGCTTATGCACTTGAAACAAACGAATGAAAAACTACAATGGCACATTGGTTGTTGGACTGCTTGATAAGGCCTAACGTAACTTCGTCTCAAAAGAGAGATTTACATGTTAGGAGGGTTAGCAAGTTATCGAATATGTTTAACTTGAATTAAAGCAAATTAGTTTGAAAGAACGATTTTTGCTTAGTTTAGGGAAATTTAGTTGATTTTGAAAGAATAGGCTCAATATTCGAAGTGATTATAATTTCGTGAATTTGACAAATTAGAAGAAACCATATGTTCATTATTTTTGATCCAGTTTCCTTTCACAACAACGAGAATTCCTAGATGTTTTTCCCTTATAGATTTAGAAAAGTTTGTTTGCTATTGTTAAATTGAATCCACCTAAACTAGAGTTTCACTTAGTACATTCTGATAGGCAAGACTCAGTAAGTTACGATTAGTCCCTGAAAAACGATATCTTTTATCTATAATATAACCACTGTGCACTTGCGGTAGTCCACACATCACTAATTCAAGTATAGCATCCGTAATGTCTTCAACACTCTTTTAATCAGGGCTCCCTTTCACCTCCGTTAACTACACCTCAGCATACACAAAGAAAGGGTCACTCCCAAAATATCCCCAATGATAAATCTGTAAACATGATATATCATCACCCATTTTGTATATTGTAAGTAAAATCACTAAATTAAGCCCTATTCAATACACAAAAAAGGAAAATAGAGCATCAGGGTTTTGAACCCTTCCAGATTCACAAACATGTTTCCAAAAATCATAACACACACTAAATAAGCTGAAATTTAGCTTCTATGTCAAAACTAACAAACCACAACATACAAAAAAAAAAAGCATTTCAAACAACAGTCGAAGCACATTTCAAAGCCTCAAACAAAAAAAACCTAAAACTTACCTATTAATGAATAGCGAGATCTTCGATAACAAAGCGTCCAAGTGTTTCTATTTATGCTGTGATCATCATAAATGACTTTGAGGATTGCAGAATTTTAGGATTTTAGCATTGATTTTTTCTTCCAGAGATCATTCAAGTGCGAATGGAACATGAATAATGCTCAAGGCTTCTATTTGGAGGGAACATGAGAGGGTTGTGTTGTTGTAATTTTTTTCCTTCACCTTAGTAAAGTTTTTTGTTATTTGACTGAAGTCAACTTCGCTAGTTTATTATTTGTCTAGTAGTATCGGATTACAGTGGCATAATTAGGTCATACAAACAAGTTAAGTGGCAGCGGCAAGTAGACAAAATTTTCAATGGCAGTTCAATTTTTGGGCAAAATCTCGCCTTGGCGGCAAAAAAGGTGGAATTGAGCAACAAGGTGATGAAGAGCCACACCTACTACTCGACGTCTGCATTCCCAACTTAGAGAGCTACCTTGAGCTGGGAATACTAGATGGAGTTTGATGCAACATTTCATCTAGAGGCACTAGTCACAAAGAGCCTCACCCAGATGATCCCAATCTCATTGAGAGTGGCATCATGTCTTACTGGGACTTCTCTAAAGCCGAGCCCTATCAATATGCAAAAATCGTATGGGGTAACAAGTATCTCTCCCATTGGAAGACAGAATGTGTTGGTGGTATTGCGGAAACACTCAAGGAGACGTTGGATAAGCATCCGAATAGAGCTTCTAAGCTCTTTTCACAGTATTGTGGCCTTATATGAACCCGCATATCTCACGAGCATTTTAGCATCCCTATGTACACTTTGGTAGGCCATATAAATCTTCTAGACACATGCGGACGCCTTGACGAAGTCGTGATCCTACTGGAAGCACACTTTGTTAGAAGAAACCCATGTGAAATAAAGTAGCAGACGGCTTAAATTTTGAAATTGGCATACGACTCTACTTTTTGATATGGTAGAAATGTAATGGTGATGAGATTTAGTGAACATCAAATCATTGTAATTAGCCAAATAATCAAGCATCTAACTCCTAATCTCCTAGTCATCCTCCTATAAACGATAATCTCCACTACTATCTATAGGGTATCTCATGAGGCAACACGGTCACTTACTTATTCAAAAGCATCTGAAATCAGAAAAATGTCTGAACAGTAAAATTCAGGCAACATTCAGCAGAATATAAAAAATGGCCCAAATATATTCAAATGGCAATAAAAACTTATAAACACCTTCTTAGCATCATGAAAGCCATAAGTTCATGACAATAAGTCACAAACATTTTATTTATTAAAAAACGTGCTGTAGTTTATAGTTTGTTATAAGAGGTGACCAGAGTATGATTCGTTGGTCACAAAATGCTACAAATACATTGTTGGCAACATTCAGGAGGTCAGGGGTGTCTCGCAATACATGTAAAGCCATTTTAACGTAGGGCTTACTAAAAGACGGCAAACTTACAAAATTCAGGTGGAAGAAATCCAACTAAGCAAAATGCATTCAAACAACCATCAAATACTAAAATGCATGTCTAAAACACGTATTGAGCTTCAAACAAGAAAAATCAAGTATGAATTAGCCTAGCACTAAAACTCAAAACTAGAGTTTCGAAACCCATTCAAACCTAGGGTTTCGAAACCTTAGTAGATTCAAATAAAGTTTCACCGAACATGCACACTACATGAAATTTATCTAGCATACACATCTAATGGTTATCAACAACAATAATCAAGTAAGACTAGCTTAGTAATTGGTTACATAGGGTCGTATGAATTCAATGGCATTGATGCTTCTTTTGTTCAAGACCTCCTACTAAATTTGCTTGGCTTAGCCATTCGTGATGTAGATGGCTAACATTGATAGAGCACCTGGCTGCCTATTTTCTAAATGTGGCATGTACAAGATGTCAAAGTGTCACAGTGGAGTAGCTTTTTCCTTAACTTTCTTTAGAGAGGCCATTGTAGTCTTGTCCCACACCTAATACTGGCCATCAAGTTAATTAAGTACTAGTTGTGAGTTGGGATATAAGTTAACCCTAATAGAATAGCAAAGTTCAATTCCGACAATGAATGCCTGGGCCTCAAACTTATAGAAATTCTAAGAAAAGTAGACGCATACCTAACTTCATAATTCTGCCAAACGAAGACATCGTTCAGGGGTTAGTTTATGGTGAGCTTGATAAGTTTCATCGAGAAAGATCCTCCTTTTGATTGGGTAGTTTGGTGGTGGTATATAGTGCGATTTGTAACCAACAAGGCATCGTGTGCCCATATTGGTCCCTTGTCTTGTTCATCATAACGTATTATTTTCCAAATCGAGTAATGAGGTAATTTGGTCTTAGGCAACGCATCCCTATGCTAGACTACATTGTCCCTAAGTCATATAAGAATGACAATTCTTGTATCAAGTCTTAGATTGACTATTCTTCCTACTATTACAATGTCATCTATTCTGTATTCTCTACACGTCTCTGAGCAATATCTGAAGTGAATGACTGAACATGATGCCATGGCAAGGAAGAAGCTATTCATGCTAAGCTAAATGATACTAAGAAAGAAATGGCTGAGAATAACTCATCTAAAGTCAGGAAGAAGCAATTTAAAGATCCTGCCCTTAAAAGGGCAGCCCCATCCCCAGTTGTGAAGGGAAGAAATTAAAGAAGGAATGGGCATTTTTAGATTTGTTTTGTTTTTAGAATAAAGTGTTGCTTTCTTAGAGTAGCATAGTACTAGGACTTTATTTCAAGTGGCATGCTCTTAAAATTTAGATGGCAATAAAAGTCTTAGTTTTGCTCCGATCACCACTAAAAGTCCTTGATTACTTACGCCAGACCCGATTGTAAAACCCTTCTTGCTTAAGGTCCAACCCAATTTGTCATGAGAGAGGCCCAGACCAAACTTACTGGAACCCAACCTAGTTTTCCCATCGATGCGAGGCGATTTTCTGACAACTGGGCAGCTAGCCCTACTCCTTTGGGTGTGGAAATTTATTTGGTGGGCCTTTTCCTTGCGTAAATAATAGCTAGTTGGGTCGGCCATTAAGGCTTCGTACACACCCAAATAAGGAATTATTCATAAACCACCTATTTATCTACTATATTATATATACTTAATTTGGTGGTCCTAGGGTGGGCCTTACGAACCTTCTATGGGTTCATTAAAAGCTTGCTATGGGTCTTTTAGGCATAATTTTTCTTTAATTGATCAAGGTTGGTATACTGAATATATTCCTCTCCATTTATATTTGCAAGCATCATTGCTTCTGTCGATAAGATAGTTTTTTGTGATGTATGGGTCTAACCAATTAGGTCTTAACTTTCCCTCGGATCCGGTATTGAGGCCCTTATCTCTTTCAGAATAGAATCACCCTCCTAGAGGTCATTTGGCTTAACGTTTTTGTCAAATCAAGGATTGGTGAATTTGAATGTTATGCTATGCTCTTAACCTCCTCTCGTCTAACATTTCCATTTACTCATCTCGAGCTTTGCCCAATCTAACTTTGGGACTTGATTTTCAACAACTAGTCTTAGTGAGTGTATTGCTATTTCTATTCGAAGCACTACTTTCGTTCCATATACCATGCAGCATGGAGTTGCTTATGTGGAAGCTTGAATTGACGTCCTATACCCCCCAAAGGGAAATCCAAAGTTTATTAGCCCAATCTTTGTAATTTTTAGCCATGTTTTCAATAATCCTTCGGGCATTTTTGTTAGATGCTTCAACTACTCCATTTGCATGAGGATGATAGGGGGATGACTTATGATGTTGAATCTTATACTTCTTCAGTGAGATTGCTATTTTTATCTTAAAGTGGCTCCCCTGATCACTTATTAGTTCATGTGGGACACCATGTCTGCATATGTTGTTATGGAGGAGAAATTTATCCACATGCTTTGAAGTGATTTTTGCATAGAAAGTCGCTTCTACACATTTAGCAAAGTAGTCGATGGCTATAAGCAAATATTCATGCCCACTGGTCCCTTTTTACATATTTATGTTGATGATGTCGATTTCCCAGACTGAAAAGGGGTATAGGGAAGTTAATATCGAAAGGAAGAAAGGAGGCTGATGTTGCAAATTGGAATGTACTTGACATTTTGAACACCTTCTCATATATGTATAGCAGCCTGCCTTTATTGTGGATTAATACGATCCCATTATTTGGACCTTCTTGGCTGCCATTTTGCTATTCATGTGTGGCCCACATTCTCCATCATGAACTTCTTTTATGATTTATCCAGCATCGTCTTGCATTATACATATTAGATTTATAAGTATATTAGTTTTCTTATATAACTTTTTTTTATCCTCAAAATATTACAAGGCCAACAGCTCAATGCTTGTTGGACTTTTAGAGAGGATCCTAGTGTGTATCCTCTCTTCATTAAGTATTGGTAAATATCATAATACCAAGCTGTGACATCGACACTGTATATTTTCATATAATAATAGTTAGCTAGTTTATTCACCCTTTCAACTGTCGGTGGCATTGAATGGATGTTGCTAGGGATGTTGATCATTGGAGCTAGTGTTACTAAGGCATTTGCAAACTGGTTATCCTCTCGAAGGAGATAGGTGTAGGTGATGTGGATAAAGTTCTTAGTGAGGTCGACCAAGTGTGCTTCTTGCTTTTCGTTGTTATGATATTTGATTAATTATCAAATTAGAGTCCCCATACACTCGCAGCTTTTTGACTCCTATTTATATAATAGCCTACAACCTGATGATACATGCATCATACACTATAACCTTATTAGTTACTTCGAAGTCTAACTTGACCAAAATGAGTGTATGTGCCCCTTTTGGGGATACCAAGAGGATGCTTTTCCAATTCCTTTTTGATTTGATACTTTATCAAAGTGCATTGTCCATTTGTCTTCTTTAGTCTGAATGACCTGCTCATTGAGAAAAACGAATGACTCCTCCCTTTGTTCTTCATTTGGTAGGTGTACCAAAAAGTTGAACATGACACTAGCTTTAATGGAATTTTGAGGAAGGTAATGTAGATTGAACTCTGACAGCATTACCGTCCATCTAACTACCTTGCCATTCATCAATGATTGTTGGAGGAAATATTTGATAGGGTCCATTGGTGCTATTACATGTACTTTATGGGTTAACATGTAATGTTTGAGCTTCTTAGTTACTCGTATTCTGTGACACATAGGCCCCACTAAGGCTTGGAATATAGCGACTGACAGTGAGACCGTGCTTTGGAACCCTTAGCCCCCACAGGGGCTAAGAGTGTAGCGATCGGCCGTAGACCCATGCTTTGAGGCCCTTAGCAGTGTAGTGCCCAGCCATAAGGTCTTATCCGAGGAGCCATAGCCCCTTGTTATGGCTAAGAATCGAGCAACCGGATATAAGGCCATGCCCGAGGACCCTCTTCGCCACCACTGGGGCTAAGAATATAGCGACTGGCTTCAAGGCTGTGTTGTAGGACTCTTAGCCCCCACTTGGGCTAAGAGTGTAGCGACTATCTGTAGGGCCGTGCTCTGGGACCCTTAGCCCCCACCAGAGCTAAGGAGTAGCTATTGGCCGTTGGGCCGTGCTGTGGGACCCTTAGGCCCCTAAAGGCTAAGAGTGTAGCGACCGACCATTGGGTCGTGCTCTGGGGCCCTTAACCTCCACTGGGACTAAATCTTGACTAAGGATAGAGTACAACATTTTGGCTATCTATTTCTGATCAATGTTGCAGCGTAGGTCACAACTCACAATGCTTCAGAATCTGTAGCTAATTTTTCTTTGAATGCAATTACTGGGCAAGGGTGTTGCCAGAGATTATTAAGTGGTCCATGCTGAAAACCCCCCTAGATTAGGTGCTGGCCTAAACATTGTATAAGATTGGAGGCTACTAGAATGCAGAGGCAGATGACTGCATGGGTGGAGCAATGTTGGGGCAAGGGAGTCAATTGAACTCTCAGCTTTTTGGGAAAAAAATTAAATGTGGGATATTTTTGTAGATAAGAAAAATAGATATATATTCATTAGTTGATAAATACAAGTCATAGGAGTGCCTAGTAGGGTGGTGGTTGCCCCTTTCTTTGTGCGGGAGGTCCCTGGTTCAAATCTTCATTCCACCTTTTCTGTATTTTTTTTTTTTGAAATGCCCTTTAATTTTTCCAATTTTTGTTTCAAAATTTTTGCAACTCTCAGTCGACTCCTCTGACCTTACTCACGCAGTCACACTGAAATGCTGAGCCACCCACTAACCTACCATGCATTCTCTCTCTCTCACTCTCTGCCCAGTCGCCGGCTCGCCGCCACTGATGCTGGTGGCCACCGCCACTTGTGTCACCTCCTTCAGTCCTCATCGACGCTCCTCCTAATTCTCAAATTCTAATTTGAGGTAACCCCCAAAAATTCTCAATTTTTGTTTTTAGTTTTGTTATTCTGTAAATAATTATGTTTATTTTACTAAGTTTACTTAGATTCATTTTAAATAATTGATTAACTTAGTGAATTACTCATGATTCATGAATTAAAAAATGAGAATTTTTACCTAATTGTCTTCTTGGTTGAAGGTTTAAAGTTGAGCTAATTTTGTTTGCAATTGTTTGCGTGTTTATGTTTAGTTTACTAATTGTTATTGAATTTGTGTTGAATAAGCAGTTGACTTAGAGATTTACCCATCAATTAAAAAATGAGAGTTTTGCCTTTCTTGATTGAGGATTTAGGAATTAGAATTGGGTAATTGTTGGTTATTGTTTGTTTATTTGTATTAAATCTATTTTGAGATTGATCTTTTTAAAAGTCTGTCGAAGGACGATATCATGTTTTATTTTCAAAACGTGAGATCTCGTTGACGACAACTTTCTTGAATGTATTAGCTACAAACTTCATTTGTAGAACTATTAATATTTATGTTATGTGTATTATTAATCTCGCCCCTCTTTGCTTAGAATCCTGGCTCCGCCACTGGATGATTGTAGCAGTAATTGTGGCTTTGTACAACAATAGGAGGGCGAGATGTAGCAAAATTTTTGGTAATGTATATCAAAGTGTGGAAGCTACTGTTGGTAGAAATAAATGGAAAAACAGGGAAAGAGTACAGCTCATTCTAGTGAGGAAAATTAAAGTGAAGAACTGAGGGTTGTTTTGGAAGATTTTTTTTTTTTTTTGGTTTAATTATTCTTCATGTATATAGTTCTATAGTAGGGTAAGCTATTGGAGCAATCTTTCTTAGAGGGTGGGTTTCTGTTCTATGTCCTGGAAATTATGGATAAGAATTCTTGCAAGAAATTTTTCATTACCCAAAAAAAAACCAAAAGAAATGTAAAGGAAAGTAGGGGACTAGGAGAAAGGTATATGTGCCCCGTGGTTTCTGGCACTTTTATGCTTGTTTCCTTTGATTATCCACATCTCAGTTTCTACAAGTTCTGTATTAGTCTTATTTGGTGATACTTAGAGTGTTGACTGCAGATGTTGATTCTAGGGAATCCTGTAAAAGTAGAAGGGACAGATTACTCTGACAAGACAGCTAGTGGCATAGCCACCGTGGGGTCAGTGGGATCAACCGACACCCCTCTCAAAAAAAATAATAATATACGTTTGTGAATTAAAAAAAAATAGAAGTTAACTATATATATTAGATGTGTTGAAGAGATACATGAAATCTCCCTTGCTTCAGCAGTCTAACACTTGGTTTGTGAGTTACCTTCTTTGTAATGTCGCAGGGTTGAACATCTATCCTTCCCTTTTTCCGTTTTATTTTTTCTCATTTTTTTTTAAAGCATCTGGTACTCACTCTTCCTCTGTTTGTTTTGTTCGACAGTTCGACTTCGTGTCCTCAGCTCTCCTCTGTCTGTTCGCTCCTGTACAGCTCTACCCACGGCCACACATTCAACCACCAGGCCCACCACCATTCCACCAAAGCACCAGGCCAACACCCACTGCCTGCCGCTCGTCGGTGCCAGCCCTGCAGCCCACGACCCACCATTACCAACGACCTTAAGTCCTCAACTCTCTCTCCAAATTTGTGAGTTCTCCTTTTACTAATACTAGTTTCAAAGTTGAATTGACTTGAATTTGTTACTTAATTCTTCAATTTGTAGATTAATAAGTTTGTATTGTTTGATTTGTGAGTTTATTTGTCAATTGTAATTTCAAATTTGTTTAACTTATATGTTTAATTTCAATTCTAGGTTAAATCCCAATTTGTAGATTAGTTTGTTGTATTCTTTAATTTCTGAGTTTATTTTACCAATTTCAATTCCAACTTTGTTTAATTTATAGGTTTCATTTCAATTATAGGTTAACTCTTAATTTGTAGATTGCTTTGTTTTTACAGTTGAATTTGTGAGTTTATTTTCCAATTTCAATATAAAATTTGTTTAATTTATATGTTTAATTTCAATTGTAGGTCAAAATGCATAGATATTTCAAAAAGATAGTTAAGGAATCCTTAACTCCTCGTCGTTACCTTCAAGTTCGAAGTCCGAAAATTCACCACAGTTGAAAGAGTGTTCTCTTCGATAAAGTATATCAAGACGAACTTGCGCAACCGAATCTTAGATGAGTTTTTGAATGATACTGTTATTGCTTACTTTGAGGATGATTTGTTTGAAAGCTTATCTACTGATGATATTTTGCATCGCTTTCAAAATATAAGGTCTCATTGAGGACAATTAGATTAGATATAATGTAATCGTTGTTTAATTTCAGTTTATGACTATTGTTCAGCTTTATATTATATGCTGTTAATTCCGACACCTCTTTTCGAATTTTCTAGCTTTGCCACTGAAGACAGCTATTTACATCAGTAACGATGCATCTCCTATCGACATATTCCTCATCATGGGGCTGACTCCTACTGGCACTGTAGGCATTACCAAGAAAGAGGTGATTTTTTTTTATTGCGATTAATCCTTTCTTGGATCTCTCGAATTCTTCTGTTCATCTAAAAGGTTTTCAGTTTTCACTATAGAATTTGATTATTGCACAAACTGTTACTAGGAATGTCATTTACTCATTGCACTGTGTAAGCTAAAGTAAAGCCGCAGTTTCAGCTAACTTGACAAGCATTCCTATTAGTTTTTCATTTCTTCTCCCCCCCCCCCCCAAAGGGTTGATGATTGTAGTCACATCCAGACAAGGTTGATTTGTAAAATTACAACCTTTGCACAACACTTTGTGCTTATTTTCTCTTATATATAGATCAAGTCGATGATTTGATATCTTTCGGCCTTTTTCTCCTATACAGATCATCTGGTACCCTTTATTTGGACAACTCTATGTTTTGGCTAATCATCTCCGTATTGATCGCTCCAATCCTACTTCTGCGATTAAATCTATGAAAGAGGTTTTCATCAGGCACTCTATATAACAATGGGAGTGGTGGCATCAGTCGTGAACAAACAAAATTATTCTAATCATTTGCTGATGCAGGTGGCCCGTTCAGTTGTGCAGAACAACCTGTCCTTGATTATTTTTCCAGAGGGCACCAGATCCAGCAATGGAAATTTACTTTCATTTAAGAAGGTACTTTGGCTGAATTATAATATTCTTCTCCCTGATCACCTCACTCCCTATAGCCCCCAATGGAGTTCAGAGGAGTCAATTGTATGCAAGCTTATCCCGACAAGTAAATTGCAGATGCAGTTTTTCCTCGATGCTCAACTCACCGGCTAGCTATTTCTTCACAGTAAAGAAGCTTGTAACAGTTTAATAAACACATTTCTTTGGTCCACCGTGTGGATCTATGAAAAATTGGCCAATAATTACTTTTTTGTCTATCTAGAAAAAAGAGATTCATGATAGTACACACGATTTGGTACCTTCTTTTGTTAGTTCCTTATCGTGTTCTATTGTGTCGTAGGGATTTATTCACTTAGCACTGTAAACACATCTTCCTATAGTACCAATGGTCATGATAGGCACCCATAATGCACGGAGGAAGGGCGGCTTACATGTTCGGCCCACTCCTATAACCGTGAAGTATCTTCCTCCAATAAGAACGAATGATTGGACAGAGGACAACATCAATGAGTATGTAAATTTTGTGCGTAATATCTATGTTGAACATC
>NCQV01044147.1:0-10997 GCA_002740545.1 Lophocereus schottii
TCTGAATAAGGTCGTAAATAGTGACAATTGCAAATATATTACAATATATTGGCAGCATTAGGTAGGATTTACCTACGTGAGGAATCTTGAACGCTGGCCTTAAAATCGAAGCGTTCAAGGAGGAAAAAGGAAAAGAAAAGGGAAGAATGTAATACCTGGCCTTCAGGTACGTTATTTCTCGTACCTTTCAAAGGAAACGTTCAATGTTTATATTTACATTGATTAATGTCTATGAATTTTTATTCAGCCCGTGGATCCCTCCAGACTCATTTCAGTGTAATATGCCATGCCATGCTCAATGTTCAATTTTCGATGTTCATTGTTTATAATTTCTGCTAGTAGAATTCATTATTGGGCCTTTCCTATTTCACGAGAAATTTTTCATAGTTCAATGATTATCATGACAACCATTCATAATTACAGGGTTGGAATCCTGGCCGAAGCAAATAGTTATTAATTATTTAATGATATCAATTCTGTCCAAGAAATGTTTATGAATTAACGTTTTAATATAGCGCGCTCACTGACTTTTAAAGAAAAGTTATTCTTTTGTACAGGGTTAACGTACTGAGTCATTGCTCATATTTCCATTATTTTGTGTTTTCTTTTAATTTGTTTTAGGGAAGATGAATCAAGTTAAGATGAAGTATGAGGCTACTGAAACCAAGAAACCAGAAGACGCGGGTCGAAACAATGATGGATAACTATGTATACAAAGGTTATTTTGAGGCTTCAAGCCTGACTGTCATGCGTATTGCCTTTTGGACATAGTTGAATTTACGTAAGATGTATGTTTGAGCGTGACCAATGACGACCTTGGACTTTATGACACGTGTAATATACTGAAATCAGTAAAAGTTCTGCTTCCTTTGGTCTTATATTTAAGGTAGCCTTGTCCCTTCGGGACGGCGGTAACGCCACAACTTATTAAATTTTTCATCAGTAATCGAATGAACCAAATTAGAATGTGTTAATGAGAGCTTAAGTTCTGAGCTATTAAAGTCGCCTGTACAGCTTGTTCCCATAGATCATAGTTCCTTCCATCGAACTTGATCACAATTACCATCGCTCCAGGTGACTCCGATGGATGCAAAAAATATGGACATTAACTATCAATGATAAAAGGTAGTTTCTTATTATCACCCATAGCCGTGATCTACTTCCTCTTCTAGGTGAAGCAAGAAATTTTTTTTGAAAAGGTTTTGCTAGTCTCAGGATTAGGCTCTGATACCATAAAAAATCAGGGGAAGCAACAAGAATAATTTGTGAAATTTGTGTATATTTCTCATCCTTCAGAGGCTAATTACATTGGCTAAAATACAATAGTTTCAACTCCTCACCTAACCCTAGCCGTGGAGTACTTTGGCATCTTGCTAGAGTCATATTTCTAATACAACACCAAGATTATCTAAGAAACAAAATATACAAAATTTATTTCCTGAATCACCCAATCAATTGCTGCTACGTTGTTTGCATTGTCCCCACCTGTGGATGACCATGTCTTGACCAAGGTATTTAGCCTGGATCTAAGGAGATTGAGAAGATCAAATTTAGGCTTGCGCCAAAAATTTATTTCCTTAATCACTCAATAGATGCCGATGGCGGATGAAAAACACTTTGCAATTTTTGGTACATATATGAATCATCCTTTTTTCTGTTCATGCTAGTTTGGTGAAATGCTTGATTTTAACGTAATAAAAGAACATGATTTATGTTCTAGAATAACATGAACGGAGAGCGAGAGCGTTCCACCGAGGAAAACAATCAACTTTTGCGTCGACAAAGAAGATGAAAAGGATGGGCACACGACGCCCGCTAGAGGTAGACCCTCTTCAAGAAGGAAATGATACAGACATGGATCTAGGATCCCCAAGGGTCCTGGAGATGCAAGAAGATCGGGTAGATGAATCTGAAAGAGGCAGACGCATATCTTACCGGGACACGCTGCAAAAGAACAACCCCAACTTGCACTTTGATATGAGAGATAACCCTATCTGGGTAGAGGCTAATTATGAGGATGTTTCTAAGGATGATGAAGCGCCAGTAGATGAAGACTCCACATGCCGGACGATACTATTGTCTGCGGCAGAGAAAGGAATGCTACGGGAGCCTTGGCGTAAGGCTCTGATCATCCAAATGTTTGATAAAGGTATTGTGGGTATCTACAACTGAAGAGGAGACTGAAAACAAAATGGGCTCTCAAAGGAGACTTCGCACGTATTGATATTGGGTGTCACTATTATGTTTTCTGGTTCACGAATATGGAAGTTTACGACCATGTACTATTGAATGGGCCATAGATGATCGGTGACAACTATCTTATAATCAGGGAGTGGGTGCCCAACTTTGTACCGGAAGAAAATACCATTACGAAACTCACAGCATGGGTGCGGATCCCTAGACTGAGTGTGGAGTACTTTAACAAGAACTTCCTACTATATAAAATTGGCCAAAAGATCGGAAGAGTGTTGAAGGTTGATAACACTACTAAGAACGTAGAACAAGGGTGATATATGAGATTATGCGTAGAGGTGGATCTTATAAAACCTTGCTATCCAAGTTCTGTCTTAATGGAAGAATATGGGGTATCCAGTCTGAAGGTCTAAGAATGATATGCTTTAGGTGTGGTAGAGAAGGCCACAAAGAAGAGTCATGTTTGCTAGACAAAGAAGATGGGCATCAAGAAGATGCAGCAACGCACCAAACTCAATCAAGCTTGGCGATGCACAAACCCCCTCAAGCAGAAACTACCTATTATAGTTGGATGTTACTCAAGAAACCACCCAGAAGGAGAGACAGCAAGCTGTAATTAATGGCGGGTGTCAGGGCGAACGCTAGACCGGGATCAACTCGGGCGCTACAAACTACTGAACCGAACTGGGTCCTGATCGGTTTGGGTGAGACTCCACATTCGGAAAGGCGTACAAATAATGAAAATCAGAATGCTATTAATGATCGCGGCTCAAGATTCCGTGCACTTGCCATAATTAACTTAAACACAATTGAGGAGGAGAATATGGCAAAGACTACGACAGCGGAAAAAAGGAGCGAAATCAATCGTGAAGATTCCATTCTTAATGTGGAGGAGAGAGAAGCGCCGGAAATCATGGTAGAAGATAGATACCAAAATGGTATCGAGATCTACGTAGATAAGGAAAATGCAAAATGATAAGTGTTTTGTTACAAGACACTTTTAAGTGTCTTATTTTAGCTTAAAAATTATATTATAAAGTTTTTAAATTGAAAAAAATATTATGATCGAATAGTAGAAGTGTATTACGACTTATGAATGATGTACAATCTTCTTTTTATCCATTATTTACTGCATTTCTGAAATACGAGCATCACATGCCCTCATAGATAGGGTTAATCTGATTAGAGATGTCATTTAATACTTTATTAGTGTAATCAATGCATATTTAAGCTTAGGCATTTAGAATTAAGTGTAATCATGTAGAATTTGATGATTTTAAATTACAAAATACACTAATTTAGGATGAAACAAGATACTTTAAGGATGTCTTGTGACAAGACCTAAATCATCACTCAAAGGAAAATATTCCTATGGAAGTGCGCAATGTCGCTCGTCCAGCTAATGAACAACAAACAATAGAGGCCCATGTAGCCAACATACGGCGTCCCCTTCTCGGACCAGGGTTAATTATAGAGGTACTGCTATCCAATCGTGGCCCACCGTACCCTTGCAACCCAGATGGGAGAATAATACTGGTACTCTTAGAACCAATGATCAGGGCCCCGGGCCAAATACAGGGCCCAGGCCTACAATGGATAGGACGACAAAGATCGACCGAGATCCGCACCCTACGTCAGGCTACCGATAGGCCAATGAAGGAACCCAGGTGATAGATACGGCTATGGACCTGGAATGGCCCAATCCAGTAGGACGGGGGTCGAGCGGATAAGGCGGACCCCAAAATGGGGCCCAAAGGAGGAATGCCTAATACCCAGGTTGGATAATTCTATTTTATGCTTATTATCATGAATCACGCACCAAACTTATAAGGGAACCAAGAGGCAGTAGGACCTCATAATTGCAGAATCTTGGTGTGGAATGTACAAGGAGCTGGTAGCTTCGAATTCTTGAATGTTTTAAAGGAGCATATTCGGCAACAACACCCAAGCATAATGGCATTGGTCGAAACTCAAATTTCTGGCGCCAGGGCCTAGAATGTGTGTGATAAACTTGGTTTCAGGGGCTGCTTCAGGGTTGAGGCCCTGGGCTTCCAGGCTGAGATCTGGGTGCTTTGAAAACTAGAAGATCTTGAAGTCTCCGTCCTCCATTCGCATGTAGAATTCGTCACATTGGAAGTTAAACGGAGAAGGCATTTGGCATGATGCTTTACGGTGGTATATGTAAATTCTCACCTGCCAGTGCGAGAAGCTTTATGGAATGAATTACAACAATTTGCTTCCCAATACAGTACTCCATGGCTTTTAGCCGGGGATTTTAACGAGACTATCAGTCTAGAGGAAAGGAATCATGGCAGGCCAGACACGATATGCAAATGCAGAAAACTCGAACACTGGATTGAGAACAATGGACTGATTGACTTGGGGTTTTCGGGCCCAAGGTTCACATGGAATAGAGGGAGAAACTGGGCAACAATGAAAAGTGCTCGACTTGACAGGGCCTTATGTAATTTAGCCTGGCGTCCACGTTTTCAAAAGGGGACAGTCCGACATCTTCTACAGTCTCATTCAGATCATGTTCCTCTTTTAATCTCCACGGTAGGTTTTTCTAGAAATATTGGAAACAAAAAGCCATTTCGGTTTCAAGCAGCTTGGATGACGCATAAGGGGTTTGACAGATTCCTCTGTGGCACCTCATGCCAAACCTTAGAAACTTAAGCTCGAAGTTAACTCGCTAGAATAGAGACATCTTCGGCAATTTATTCAGAAGGAAGCGTCAGCTTAGGGGTCGGATTGAAGGCATCCAGCGATGCATTGCGGAAGGGGGATCAAGACACTTACTAGATAAAAAGCTCTGACGAGAGTTAGATGTAACCTTACAACAAATTAAAACGTACTGGCACCAAAAGTCAAGAGCGGAGTTTATTAGGGACGGGGATCGAAACACAAAATTTTTCCACACTTCCACCACAATCAGGAGGCATTTCAACACGATAGAGGATTAAAAAGCCCGGAGGGAGAATGGCATGATGAGACTGAACACGTGAAAGGCATCGTAATCAACCACTTCAAAGCTCTATTCGCCAAGACCGAACCAACAGATTCGACGTCAGGTTATTGTTCTGGGGTGTTTCCATCAATGGGTGAAGACAAGAAGATCTAGTTGAGCAGAGAATTCTCGTAGAAGGAAGTTTATGAGGCATTGAAGGACATAGGTCCTCTCAAAGCCTTGGGTCCAGATGGCTTTCATGCTTCATTTTTCAAAAGGTACTGGCATCTAATTGGTGGCGAGGTGTGTGACGTTGTTTTAAGAGTCCTTAAAGGTGGGCGACTTCCTGAAGGAATGAATGACACCGTAACACCCTTAATCCTATGGCTAGGAGTATTAGTATTTTTCTTTAAATCTTGAGATGAAACGAACAAAATTTTTCCTAAAAATTGACAATTTTCCAGGCTTAAAGCCGTACAATAAATTCCCTGCGCTTAAAAACCAGAACAATAAAGGCTAACTAACTCAACGGCTACCCGCCGGAGTTCACAGCTCGACGGGCCACCCGCCCGGAGCATCACAACCAACGCAGTTCAATCCTTAAACAAATGAACAATGAAAAGTACAGCCCTGGGCAACTTCGAAGGTGGCTCATACGGCCATGCAGAGCGACTCTAAATGAAATGCAATACAGGCACACAAGAGCTGAAATTACACGTCGTTACATCATAATATATTTTGCAGTTCACATACAAGTTCATAGGTTTACTCTTAGGACAGCAATGACTCCATCTCGACTTACGTGGACCCACTTTTATCTGTTATTTCAGAAACTTGAGAAGGAAATAATAATAAATGGGAATGAGCAATTATCGCTCATTGGACAACCCCTTTTCCTAAAACAATACTTAAAAACAATATTTAAATGCAATAATAACTTACGAAAACTGTTTGTAATTCCTTCTCTTTGAAGAACTCACCAATCGTACAGTATGTTCCAATCACAATACAAGAGAAATAGTCTTTGCACCACCTGCTAAAACTTGAAAGTAGCTATACTTAATAAACTTCCATGAGACATTCATATGAACGCATAAACTCAATGAAAATCGAGGAGTTCACCCCATAAATACCATTTGCTGGGATATCTATTACGGAAATCATTAAAACTTCATATACATTACTCCAAACATTATTAAGGTTTATTTTCGTACATATAATTTATGTCATATATAATCATTAAACTTCATTGAAGATGCTGTCAAGCAATAAGCTATATGAGTTTAGTAATGATATTAAAACCATCGTCATGCTTAATGTGATGAAATCACCACACCCATGATTCCACTACCACATACAGTGACAAGTCGTATATGGGAGTAAATTTCCTTGCTAAAACATGGAACAATAACCATACAGCGAAACAGATACTATGTCATGTGATTGGTATGAAACGTTGGTAGAACTATAGAACTGTTTAAATGTTTATTGAAATGTTGGCGGAACTCTAGGATATATAAATTTTAAATTCTCTACCTGTTGGTAGAACTATAGAACTGTAACACAATTAATGAACTATGAAGCATTTGATAAGACTATACGCATGAAACGTTGTACTTTGAATTATCTGCGTACTGGTTGAGCTATAAATGCTGCACTTTGGAACTGCTGCCTATTGGCAGAACTATGAACTTTGAACTTTGAAACTTCTGCCTATTTGCAGAACTATGAACTTTAACTTTGGACTTTGAAACTTCTGCCTATTGGCAGAACTATAAACTTTGGACTTTGGAACTTCTGCCTATTGGCAGAACTATGAAATACTGAACTTTGAAGTCTCTGTCTACTGACAGAGTAATAAACACTGAACTTTGAAACATGGAAGTTGAAGTTCTATGTAACTTTTAACAGGGATACTAGGTTAGTTACACTAAAAATTCAATTAGTGCAATGTAAACCTATGCTTATTACTTAATCTCATCGATCCGATGATTTAGGGTTATTCATTTCCAATGACTTGTCAATGAAAACATGTGACCGATAAAACATTTAGAAGAGTTTAAGAATTAGGTAATTAAGCATTCATAATTATTTCATTTCTGTACAAGCACTATAAACGATGAATACATGTAATCAATGAGCTATATATAGTCGACAAGTTTTACATAGTCGATAGCTTTAAATAATCAATAAACTATTCATTATATAATTAATAAACTACGTATAAATCAATAAGCTTTAGAAAATTAATAAACCACATATAAATCGATAAACTTTATATAATTAATAAACTCTCTATAATCGTAAACGACATATAATCAATAAACTATGTATATATATATAATTGATAAACTTCATATAATCGACAGACTATATCTAATCACTAAACTTCATATAATCGATCAATCGCTAAATTTCATTTAAATCGATAAATCGCTAAATTTCATATAAATCGACAAATCGATAAACTTCATATAAATCGATAAAATTCATATAAATCGATAAACGTTATACCCTCATAGAACCGATTCCAATTCGATAAACTATAGGTAATCGGATAAATTTCATATAATCGATATAATCGATAAACTATATATATAATCGATAAACTGTTGCTCCGTACGATCAAGATATATATATATATATATATATATATATATATATATATATATATATCCACAAGGCATCATTCAGTTTACGCTACAGTTTCCTCAAGTCACTAATAATCAGTTCCCATTCAACCTGAACGAACTATAATCGATAAACTTTTATCGAAATTAACAATAAATAGGCGGAAGAGGAAACCCACCTCGAATCCAAACAAAGGGATCCGTTTAGGGTTCGATTTGGGTGGCTCGATGCGGCTCGGTTCGCCCCTTTGCCCCCTTCTGCTGGTCTCCCGCCTTCCTGCCGAACCGCCGGCGGGGACAGCCGTGGAGGAGCTGCTGAGACACCGCCGGTGACCCCTCCCTGCGGAACCGTTCTCCCCTCCCCTGCGTCTGCCTCTGCCTCTCTCTGGCCCGACTGGGGCGTCGATCGGGGTGGGGACGACCCGGCGTGCATCGGCCGGTTGCCGGCGACACCACGGGGGCCTCCCTCACCCTCTTCCGGCGTGTGTGTGTGGGTGTGGCAAAGGCAAGGGGTCGAGAACCCCCCTCCCTCTGGTTCGCGACCTTCTCCCCCGAAAAGAAGGGGCTTCGGCCCCCTTTAAATTTTTTTTTCTTTTTTTTTCCTTTTGTTTTGTCTACTAATAATAACACCAACCTACTGTACCATAAATCCAATTTTCCTACCTCCAAATCTTAAACTGTAACCATTAATGTAATCATCGGTCTATTATTCGCCTTTTGATTATATTAAGGTTCGATTCAATAAATTGCAGGATGGTTCCCACCGTTCGACATTCTAGTCGTATTCGAAAATCTGTTCAATGTAGTGTCCGACAATAATTCTTAATACTAATAAAACTAATAATAATGAGAATACTAATATTCCTTTCAATAAAATCAGCACTCGGACAGACTTCATCGATATTGGTTCAATTTATAACGATATGAATTGACTTATCGAAGGGGATAGAATCTCGGGTGTTACAGACACCTTCATTACTCTCATTCCCAAAGTTCCCAACCCGGAGTCCATCACGCAATTCAGGGCCAATTGGCCTCTGCAATGTATCATACAAGCTAGTCACAAAGTGCCTTGTTAACCGACTGAAGCAAATCCTTCCCGAGCTCGTATCACCGTTATAGTCTAGCTTTGTCTTAGGATGACAAATCAGCAATAATGTCACTGATATGCAAGAAATCTTCCATTCCATGAGAAGAAAAACAAGAATCAAGGGCTGGATGACGATTAAGGTGGCCTTAGAAAAAGCGTACGATTGTCTACGATGGGATTTCATAAAGGACAACTCACGAAGCTCGACTCGCCAGCACACATTATATCTGTAACCATGAATTGTGTGACGTCATGCAATCTTAACATCCTATGGAAGGGAGATGCAGCTGAGACCTTCCAATCTTCATGAGGTATAAGACAAGGCGATCCTCTCTCCCCGTATCTACTTATTGCATGCATGGAACGACTATCACAAGCTATAGAAATGGAATGCCGAACAGGGAGCTGGAAAGCTGTTCGACCGTACAGAGGAGGCCCAAAAATCTCCAACCTAATGTTCGCGGACGACGTTGTGTTTTTTGCTGAGGCATCGGTGGGGTAAGCCCACCTTACTCAAGGAGTGTTGAATCAGTTTTGCCAAGCGTCTAGGAAAAAAGTCAATGCAAAAAACTCATGAGTTTATTTCTCCCTGAATGTGTGTGAGATTACTCGTAATGAAGTGTGCAACACCTTCGGAGTAGCTCATACTGAGAATCTTGACAAATATCTTGGGGTTCCTACCCTTAATGGAAGGGTCACCAAAGCCACCTTCTAAGATGTCTTGGCCAAAGTCGATCATAAAATTGCAGGGTGGAAGGCGAAGTGTCTATCGCTTGCGACCCTGCTCAAACCCTTAATTACGGTAGTCCCAGCATACGTAATGCAAACAGCAAAGCTCCCACGATCACTATGTGATGAGCTTGACAGGAAGATAAGACATTTTCTATGGGGTGGAATCTCCGGTGAGCGTAAAACCCATCTGCTAGCTTGGGATATCGTCCCCAAGGAGAAGGAACTGGGGGGAATGGGATTTAGTAGCATGAGGCAATTAAACTCACCCTTCCTAATGAAACTAGGGTGGAGATTAATAACGGAACACTCTGTTTTATGGGCCAGAATACTTAGAGGAAAGTATGGCCGAAGAAATAATGCGGACCACTCCAAACATCCAGAGACGTAGCTCAAATGCGTGGCGAGGAATAATGGAAGTCCGAGAGGCACTGCACAAAGGTGTAGGACGGATACTTGGAGATGGTAGGCACACCAGTTCTGGCTCCATAGGTGGTTGGATGGGGGAGAATTAATAGCTCATGCAATCAGGGCCGTACCGGAAGAACAAAGGCAACACTCAGTGAGAGATTATTGGCCTCACGGCAAGGGCTGGGATTGGGACACTCTATCAACCCTCATCCTGGACAGTATTCTCATGCGATTGCCTCCTTTGAACTAGCCCAAGATGAGGTTTGTGACTTTGTATGGGTAGCGCATAAGTCGGGGTGTTTCACTATCAAATCAGCCATTGCGGTCATCCGTAACGAACAAGGTGCTTCACTAAATCCGATGTGGGGATGGGCCTGGAAACTCAAGGTGCCACAAAGGGTCAAATTCTTCACGTGACTTCTACTCCACAACAAGCTTCTCAGCAATGCTAATAGATACCAAAGACATATGATTACTAATCCAGAGTCTGCATACTGCCCTATGGCCATTGCGGATAGTGAGCATGTTCTTCGAGAATGCCCCAATGCAGCTCGAGTTTGGAGCTCCCTCAAATGTAAGCAACTGGATTTCATACAAAACGAGCTAAACTTTATGAAGTAGTTCTTTCACTATGCGAGAGGAGCGCATGCAGACGCCTACTGGCCCACAAAGTTCTTGATCACATTATGGTATATGGAAGTGGCGATGCTCAGCATGCTTCAACACAAGAGAAGGAGATTCCAAGGAGAAAGGTGATTTCTTGGTGCAGAGGTTCAAGGAAGTCATCCAAGCACTTGATGGAGAAGAACAGGCCAAGACAGCGCAACATGAGTATAGCAGCACAATGACCCACGTACGCTGGGAATCACCATTGGCTGGTTGGACGGCGCTCAATTCATACGAGGGCTGCCAAAGGGAACCCGGGGCTATCGGCAGCAGGAGGGGTACATGTTGGGAATATCACACATGAGTAAAAAGAAGTCCCACATCGGGAGTT